>LGRX02032650.1:0-56208 GCA_001247695.2 Cymbomonas tetramitiformis | reverse complement strand
GAGTTTCCCTGAGGAGCTGGAGCTGATGGAACTGGATCTGGAGTTGCAACTGCTGCATTGATGCTGTGCCGACTCTTCAGTTCCTTGACCAAGGTGTTGATCGTATTGATGAGTTTGCCAGACCCATCCTTAGCACCCTGATTCTTCTGTGGCTGTCTCTGATTCTGAAAAGGATTCTGAGCTGGTGGCTTGCCTTTGATCTGCTTTCCATCATTGGTAGTGGTGGCCCAACAATCCTTCTCGATGTGACCTGGTCGATCACAACGATGGCAAGTCTTATTCTGATTCTGTTTCTGTGATTGTCCTTTTCCTTTTCCTTTTCCCTTGCCTTTGCCACTTTTTCCTTTGTCCCGATTCTGATTGGAGTTCTGGCTGCCACTCTGATTCCAATTCCGATTTCTGTTGGATCTGTCATATGGCTTCTGGCCACGTCCTCTGTCCTTATCCTTCTTGGCTGGACCTCCAGATGACTGCTCCTTCTGACCCCGATAGTGAAGGGTTTCTGATTGCTTTGAGTGAATGACGTAGTTCAAATCAAGCAATATCTGTGTGGTTAGTGACCACGACATATTATTCCTTTCTGTTTCTGTCAGGAATCGCAAATGAAACTGTCTGCGAAGTTCCGAATCTACGCCGTTGACGAATCTGTCCTTTATCAACACATCTTCCAGTTCAACTGCTGCCAGTGCAGCCAGTGAAGTGAATGTGCGTAGATAATCTGAAAAAGTCTGGTTTTCCTGTTTCAGTGACATTAGGTGTTTTTTAGCCACTGATCTTTTATGGGGGTTACCAAACTGTCTGAGGAAAATCCCTCTGATTCCTGCAAATGTGGCATCTGGTTGATTTGCCACGACCTGGAAATAGTGTCTGTCGTTATTCTGTATGAGAGTAAGAAACACTGAGATCAAATCCTTATCATTGACACCTGGATAAGTGAACTGGAAATATCTGTCCACTGTTTCCAACCAGACCTCTGCGTCCTGTCCTGATTTGAATTCCCTAGGTGGCGTCATTTTCACCTTGGGGACCAAACTGGGTGGAGCTGGTGGAGCGGGTGCTGGTACTGTATCTGCATCTGGATCTACAAAGACCATCGGAGGACTGTCTGCTGTATACTCTGCTTCTGGTGCCTGAGGCTCATTGGCAGGATCCTTGTACCGGCTCATATCTGGTTTCATGCGACTGACATTGTCATAATAGCCTATGTGGTCATATCTGGTTAGTGTATCGGCATAACCAGCAATCCACTTTGGAACCTTAAACCGACTGTATGCATCGTATGAACCAAGAATGTCGAAAAACCAAGTCGAATGATCTGGGTTGATATCAGGAATCTCATGCTCTTCCTCTTCGATAGTAACCATCTAAAAACAAAACACAGCACAAAAATACCTTCAGCTAATTGTCTAACTGAGTGTGTGTGATTTATATGTTATATATGGTATATCTGTATATTATGATGAGGTTATGCATGTACATATATCCACCTTCTTCCCCCCTCAAGGAAGTGTGTGATACGGTGGCAGTTGTCAATTGCCAATACCTCATTCAGCATGCATTCCTTATAGGAATCAGCTGTTACAGTTTTAGGGTTGCAGCCCTACAGTCCTTGGGTTGTAGCCCTGCAGTTTTTGGGTTGTTGCCCTACAGTTTTAGGGTTGTTGCCCATTGTATTATCATGTCTATGATGATTTAGCATGATATAATAATGCCAAAAAAACGAAGTTTTTCCAAATAATGGCGGCATTTTAGGGCATGTGTGGTTACAGTGGCCCTATTACCCAATATAGTGTTTAGGGTGTTACTTGATATCAGTAACCCTAATACAGGTAAAAAATAAGCAGTATAACATTTTTGCAAAGATTTTTAAGCAAAACTGCATTCAATACCTAAGTGAATATTAAGTGATTTTCAGAGGGTACGTTACACCCCTGACACACACATTCAAATATTAGGGTGTTACAGGGTGTTACACGTGTTATGTCTTTCAGGGATTGTTATTTGATAGATAAATATCCATTATAGCAAAAAAATCAATCCCGAATTTGCAAAATATTACACGTATTGTATTTTGACCGATTTTTTGTTACAGCCAATATGTTCACCCCTATATATTACACACCTAATATCTAGGGTGTTACACGAGATATGACATGTGTCATTATGATTTTCTCATACCTCAATAGGTATAAAATCATATTATCAAATAAAATAGGGTCCGATTTTCAATTTTCAAATCTATCGCAAACGGATTTTACCTATTTTGGCCATTTTTGGCTATATGTATATATATATATATATATCTCTGTGTGTGTGTGGACTGCAAAGTACAGAAGCACTGCAAATCACTTTTCCTTTGCACATGACAAATTTCATGGCATAAAAGTGAATTATGCTGTATATCAACATCTAAGGTTGATCAAATTTCTGGGTTTTACTGATTTAAACCCATGGAGGCAAATGCACTCTCTGGTGATATTTAAGATATATCAACTGTAAATGAATTCACAGTTGTGTCAGATCCTAAGATATATTTGGATGTATACAACGAGTATATCAAGTGATATCTCTATGTTCAAATACATCTGGACACTGCTAGATATAATCTGAGCAGTTTTTACACAACACAATGTTTGTGTGTATGTACGTCCACAACCACCTTTTGTCAATTCATGTATGGTTGCTGATCTGAGTTGGTACATGCATGTGAAGTGATCATCTGTATCAACTGTCAGAATGCAATGTAGATATTGATGTTGCTCCAGCGATGATATGTGAGTGAGACGCATGGACAATGCTCAACAGTGACCAGCTGTTATTTGAGCACTGTATACTGCCTTCGGGTCTGGAGATATCTCCATCCAGCCCTTCAGCATGTTATTTGATCCTGTCCCATATCTATCGCCATCACTTGACACTTCCACGCACATGTGTTTGGAAGTGGGATCTATGTATTATGTATTGATACAATACTTGATCATTACACTTGGAGTCAGTGTATTGTCAACATGTATAATGAATATTAGTGTTTGTGCAGTGTATAGTACTGCTGATTAGTACTAGTGTGTGTGTGTGTGTTTACTTACACACACTTTGCAAGATCTTTATGGATATCACAATATCCTAACAACCTATCATGCAGATTGTCAGCATACCACGTACTGATTACATCTAACATGATATATATAGTTTAGGGATTGTTGTAATTCCATGATAATCTCATTACGTGATGAGTTGCTGATAGATTTTACATGAAGCTCAGGTGAGCATTCCTTCAAGTAATCCACCATAGAATGTACATGTTACCTGGAGAGCATCTCGGCTCCACCAGGGCACGACAAACTAATTATGGTGTTATGATTACTGTCAGGCACCCTTTGCAACATGGATTCGAATATAGGAAGCATTCACTGCAATATGCTTATGCTCTATTTACTACAGCTGTTATCGTGATCAAGCTGTACAATATAATAAAGTATGTAACATTTACAACATTGCAATCATTCAGAATAAATGTGTGCATGATATAGAAGTATATGCACTGTGTATTAATGATTGCTGTAAGTGAAATGAGTGTATGTGTGTGTGTGCTGATCTGCACACACATGTTGTGCACAAATCACTGTGCTGCTGATAAGTATAATGCTGATGATCAAAAGTATTTGTGTGGTCATCAGAACATTGGAATCTGCTGCATGGTATAGTTGCATGGTATAATAATGCATGGTACATCTCGCTGCATGCGATGGATAGTATATGCTGCAAGTGTGCGTGTGTGTGTGTGATATGGCTACACACACAACATATAGTACACAGACATGTGATTGCACAGTGTTCATATTTATCTGATTTCATCTACTTATATGTGTGTGTGTGTGGCTACACACACAGCATATGATGCACACCCATATGATTGCAAACTTGTATGTAAATCTCCCAGTGAATGGATAAACATCATCTCTTATGTGCAAGCATCACAGATTTTAAGTAGCATGCTGCATATATGTATACCATCATCGCGCGTCATCCGATCATGATAAATCTAGCAGGTGTGTATATATCCTGTCAAGCAAAATCATCATGCGCGCGTAGACGAGTGATTTTTGCAACCATTTAAAATGACGAGATTTTGATGCGTACACTGCACTGAAAATTAGTGCGAGTAGCAATTTATCTAAGTTGCTGATGTGCGCGCTGCGAATGGTGAACATATCTCTGTCGCAGGTATGCATGGCATACGATACGAATGCCATTTCGCGTACGGAACACACATTGATGACGATGTGTTCATCCGCGCGTCAGTATGTCGCATATCGTACAATTTTGCGAATGATAGCAGCGCATATGTGCGATCTGTATGCTGTATGCACACCTTGTTGCGCTGTTATACTCTGACGGTGATTATGCGAGCGTAAGCGTTAGCGACGGTATCTCCTGCGCACTTCGTCCGCTGTTTATTCCGCAGCGAGTGTAGTTATGCGATATATGTCTTATATGTGCGACTGCGGGCGCCTGTATGTATACGCGATCCGCGAACCTGTTGCACACACAAAAATACAATATATCTCTATTTGCTGCACTGCACACTTAGGTCCTCGTTCGTCGCGTGGACGATTAGAATACCACTCTTAAGGGTTCGCTTGGAAGCGATATGATATATGATATATAGCGAGGCTATTATGGAACGTTAATAGCTCACGCAGCGTCTGTGTGGATATGAGTGCAGTGCTTCTTCAGAAGTGACTGCTGTAGCCCAACGCTACCTCATTTTACGCAATGCCCCGCATCTCATGTTACGGATCGAAAGATGACAAACGCCCGCAGTCGCGATGTTGGTACGTCGTCGTCGATGTCACACGCATAGTCGATCATCGATCTGTAACATATCCGATCTGTATGAGTACCACTGAAATGCGCGAAAGGATCATCATCCTCCGCGTAGCTCAGTTGGTTAGAGCGTCGCACTAGAGAAGCGAACGTCACGGGTTCAAATCCCGTCGTGGAGCACTTTCGCCCATGACGATATATATGATTTGACCCGGCTCGTACAGTGAAAATCCCCGCACCGATTTCAAACCCTAACATTGGTATCGAAGCGACGGTTCGGAAACCGCCTCAGATGTAACGGCATAAGGCACACGATGTGACCTACGCTAAGATCGCGTATGCTCGGGCACGGTGATGTGACCTGCGCTACGATCGCGTATGCTTGGGCACGATGTGACCCGCGCTGATGACGTGGATTCGGGCTGCATCCCAAGAACTGCGATGCACCTTCGGTGCGATGGGCTGCATCCCAAGAACTGCTACCCAGCTTCATCGCAGGCTGCCACGTCATCACATTTGAGGTCGGACCTCTGAAAAGTAACTCGACACGAATGTCGTGAGGTCACGACACTTTAAAGAGGGGAGATATGTTACGGATCGAAAGATGACAGACGCCCGCAGTCGCGATGTTGGTACGTCGTCGTCGATGTCACACGCATAGTCGATCATCGATCTGTAACAGTCCGATATGTACGAGTACCACTGAAATGCGCGAAAGGATCATCATCCTCCGCGTAGCTCAGTTGGTTAGAGCGTCGCACTAGAGAAGCGAACGTCACGGGTTCAAATCCCGTCGTGGAGCACTTTCGCCCATGACGATATAAATGATTTGACCCGGCTCGTACAGTGAAAAATCCCCGCACCGATTTCAAACCCTAACAGAGTCAGTTTCCACACTTCCGAATCCCGAAAGCCCCTGCTTTCTGCTCTGAAGTTTGTAAAAATTCTGTGTGGTGTGTGGGTGAACTGAAGGTGGGTTGTCGAGTACTCTTGTCCCCAAAGCTTATGGATGAAAATAGACATTTAGGGTTTGTAACTCTGTGGGGTCCATAAGCTCTGGCATGACTCGGCAGGCCTCCAAATCGATGTCCTCCAAAGTGCACACCACTTCAGGGGCTTCAGCAGGAGGGCCAAACAAACAGAAATTCTGCTCAACACATGCCCAGAAATTGACCTGATAATAATAATAATAATAATAATATAAAATATTTACGCTAGCAAAGGGGACAAAGTCCTGAGAGTGCGGTATCCCTGCAAAGCAGGCTAGTGAAAACACCAGGGGCTACTCCCTCTGCTATAGCGCGCCCACAAAGGGGCTCAACCCACTTTTCAGCAGGGTGACATCTAGAGAAAAGGCTAAGTGCTAGGCAAAAAACTCTAGAAGATGGAGAAGCAGCCATGGCCGGGTGAGTGGAGGGTACCTGATCTCTAGTTATGGAGGTAAACGTCCTGAAAACTACCAGGTTTTCAGTGAGCTGCAAAAGTCTGGCACCAAAATCATTCAAAACTACATAACTTTAGCGTACTCTATCCAAATTCAACAAAGTGTATAGAAAACTTCATTAGTTTTTCACGACTTACGCACTCCAACCATTTGTTTGTACAAATAAATGGGCTAAATCTCCATATTGTGACTTGGCCGACCTAGATGTTGATTCATAAGGGAGGGTATCGAGTCGTTAATCTTCCGTATTAATGCTCTTTCCGCATGATTTCGAGTATTCTATCAGTATGCTACCTTTCGATGTTTGGCCACTACAATATGGTTCATCACATTATCCTACTGAAACACCTTTGAATAACGTTGATAAATATAATGCCACATTATTGATTATTCGTACGAGGTGTTACGCTCTGAGAAGTCGATGACTATAATCATATCAAATTTTAATTTATCATAATATCGGAGTCTTTATCTGGGCATAACACAATGACACAAGGAGCCGATGTTTCGTTATCTTAAGCAGGGGCGGATTTCCGCCTTCGACGAGCATTTGCCAGTGGAGGTGAGGAAGCAGCTCTCTTCCCAGCGATTCCCGCGCTCGCTCGCCGTGACCTTGTTGATTTTTGGGGGATTGAGGATCTTGATTCGCAGCAAGCATCGCACATGTTGTTACACAACTTTGTGTCACCTTCCTCCGCGAAGTGCTCCATAAGTAAGCGATGTCTGCATATTTCCTTCACATTTTGAGAAAATTGTTCTATTGCGACCAATTTGCGCCTCCGTGCCTCCTTCGTGACCGAATCCTTTTGAAAGTTTTTCCTAATCACTTGAACCGTTTTTGCTGAGAACAACATCAGGCACTTGGCAATTGCCCCATCTCTGCCGGCCCTGCCAGCCTCTTGGACATACGCTTCCATAGATTGTGGCATGCTGTGATGCACGATCCAGCGAACATCGCCCTTGTCCACCCCCATCCCAAATGCAGTGGTTGCTACCACTATTCTAGTTTCTCCTCGCATCCAAGCATTGTACACTTGCGGGGACACCCTTACCTTCAATATGCCGTCGAGATTGCTCGAATCGGACAACTATGGAGGTTGAGGCGTCCAAATTAGCTCCTTGCGGCTAATGCCCCATCTGCGCACATACCCTAACCGCCCTCAACGTTTGCGAACTCTAGAGAAGTTCCATGACTACTTGGAATAGAAAATATGTTAGGAGATACCCTTACCTTCAATATGCCGTTGAGATAATAATGTGCAAATAATAATAAAACATTTACGCTAGCAAAGGGGACAAAGTCCTGAGAGTGCGGTATCCCTGCAAAGCAGGCTAGTGAAAACACCAGGGGCTACTCCCTCTGCTATAGCGCGCCCACAAAGGGGCTCAACCCACTTTTCAACAGGGTGACATCTAGAGAAAAGGCTAAGTGCTAGGCAAAAAAACTCTAGAAGATGGAGAAGCAGCCATGGCCGGGTGAGTGGAGGGGTGGCTGAATCTGGGCGGTGGGGAGAGAAGTCGGAGAATTAAGGGGGTTTTTGGAGACGTTGAGGAAGGGGGTCGTGGTGGGCGGGGGAGGGGGGTAGTGGGGGAGGGGAGGGGGACGGCCCTCCCCTTGGGGACACGGCACCATCTTTTATTGCAAAACTTTTGAGAATTATTGCAGGAGGGTTTGAAGAAAGTCGTTTGATTGTTGCGCAGCTTCTGTTTATGTCATGGCTTCACTGCTCGAGATGTCAACTGTATGCGGGTCAGTGTTTAAGGTGGTGGTGGTGTTTAACAAAAACACGTCTCGCCTATTTTTGGTGTGTTGCCTACAAATTCTTGATAGTTTTTTAAGAAGAGGTTTAATCTTGCCACGGGGAACACCTATCGTGTTGAGGACAGTACCAAAAAGAGGAGGGAGGTATCCCATGAGTGTGAGAACTTTGGGCCATTTAACGGTGTTTATGAAGGGCTTGGAATTTGCGTTGGTGATTGTCGTGTCGTGGTGACCACCATAATAAGGCTCAATATCACTCTGATGATAAGGGGGTTCTTGAGTGGGCCATGGGCAAAGCGAAGAAGGAAGTACTTTGACGCTTTCGTTCAGAACTTCATCCCAAATATCAGAGCTGACTCCTGTGTATTCTAGCCTCTTCTTCGTGACTCTGGACTTAGGAAGGACGTTGAGGAACCATCTGGCAATCTTTTTCTGTGTAGGCCTCCAGTCAAAGACTGGTTGAGTATCACTGGGTGCACTGTCTATAGCTATGATAACAACATCCGAAAAGTCATCCTTATAGCATCCACCACCTGGGAGAACGTAGGGGTCATCACCCGTTCAATAGCCATGTGGGATAAATGGAATAGTGTTATGCGGGAATCTGAAAACAAGTTTAAAACCTTTGTCGAACCATCTTTTTTGGTTTTTGGGAGACAGCGGAAGAATCCATGTTCCTGAAAATCCGGGGACGGTGTTGGCCGCTTTATGTCCTATTTCCAAGGTAGTCATAACCGCCGAAGATTTGCCCTTTTCTTTCCCATCAAAGGGGGGATTTCCATAAACGATTCTGCCGATGCCTGTTATCGGATTCACGTAGGCATCCCAAGCGAGACCATCAAAGCCAATTTTCCCATGATGGCAGAAGGGCCTGAGGGCTTTTTTCATTCTTGTGGTGGGTATGCATCTTCTCGAGTGAATTCTAGGGTGGGCATTTAGTGGGTTGGAGAAAAGTTCACAGCCGTTTTTGTCAAGGTTCCTGTCATCCACCAAAATATCTAAGAGGCTTCTTCTGATTGCGTAGCAGTTTTTAGGATCCCCCGATTCAAACTTACATGCATTGAGTGCTTCGTGAATATCGTGTGCCCTATTCGAGTACTCCGCAAGTGAGCATGGAACTGCTTTGTTGGAAAGGCGGTGCCAGGCCAAAAGTTTCCAAAACTCTTTCTTCTGGACATATTGGAGTTCGGGATATTTAATTGTCCCCGTGACATGGTCCACTTCAGGTTTAGCGGTCACAACAATGGTATTCTTTTTTGAACTTGATGGTCGGTACATGCTAGCTTCCGGGAGAGCGTGTAAGTATAATTCCTCATTCATTTCCTGTCTTAGGTCAGCAAGTGGAAAAAGTTTCGATGGCGGTGTTTTGATGTATGTGGTACCTTTTCCAGGGTTTAGTAGTTTGGGCTTTTCTGAGATTTCTTCAGCAATGATTTTCCTTAGTTCGCCATCTTGGGTTGTTCTAAGACTATGCAAACTACGTATTATGTCCTGAGCATTCAAGTTGGATGTGTTCGAAGGTACATTTTGTATTCTGTTGGCAGTAGGGGCAGTTTTCAGTCCCGATTTTCACCAGTTTAAATGCACGTGCTGGAGAGGCTTGGAGACCCAGGAGTTCTCTGCTTCTAGAAGCGGTAAAAGCTTTAGGTGTTATTTTGGAAATATCTTTAGTGGGGGCGGTGTTATTCTCGTTGATCATTCTCAAGTACTTCCCTTGAGACTGTAGAGTTCTCCAATTATGATAGTGTGAGAGACGTTGAATTCTTCTAATGTGACTACGGATATCGCCTAAAATAGGGACCTCAAAAAAGAATAACGAGAAGGGCAGTTTCTCGGCAGGGTCGTAGCGGGAGATGTCTGAGCAACCCCCTCTGAATGAGGCTCTTTTAGCAGTACGGTCCACTCTGTCATGGACTTTATCATTATTGTGACCCCTAATCCATTTAAGGATGATTTTACTGTGGTCTCCTTCACTGTAGAAACCAAGTTCTTCTAACAGTAGGCGAACAGCCTGCACATCTCTGCGATTAGCTTCACGTAGTTTGTCCCGAGCACTCATGGATCTGCCATCCTTTGTTACAGCAGATATTGCGGCCATGGAGTCAATGGCATGTACCATTGGAGTCATGGATTTGAGGAGTTTCTCTTTTTGTTCTGTGAGTAAGAATCGCAGTCCCGCAATTTCAGCAGATGTGCTACTCGGGTTTTGGATATCTTCCTTGATAGGAAGCCCAGGTGCTGCGAAAGTTCTTGAGGGGGGGATATTCATCTACCGAACAAGTGGCATTCCGTTGTCAAAGTTTTTTATGGCATATGCTGCACCACTGCATGCTGATTTTTTGCCAGCAAATAGAGAACCATCGCTTGCCATATCATAATCCTCCGTTTGTTTGCTCTTTTCGGCGTTGGGGGTAGATTCTTCTTCTGAGTCGCTAGGGCAGCTATATTCACTTTCTTCTTCCGCAGTTTTGTTTTTCATTCTGGCAATAATGGTCTCATACTGTCTGTCTGAGATGTAATCATAGTGTGAGTTAATATCACTGACTTTAGCAAGGACGGAAGAGGGCGGGTCCATATGGTCATTATATTCGAAAATAGAACCTGCTGGAATTAGGATGCAACCGTCATTGGTGATGCTATATTCAAAGTCGTATTGAAAACTGTTGGTTCCTTCGATTCTGACAAAGACATTAGGGTTTATGGCATTGTTACTGTATTCTGTATATTGTATTGACATGGCCTCTAAGTCAATATTGGTAATGTGAATAAGAGAGATGGAATCTCGGTCACCATTTCCTTTCCAATGAAATCACCCGTGTCGGGGGGTACTATGTTGTCTCTATATTGTTTCTTGACATATCTGGCCTGTGGGTCCAAATCTACCGGGTTTTGAAGCATTTCCTTTTCGATTTCGGTAAGCCATCCAGGGGGTCTATTACCGTTCAGCCTGGTGGATGGAGGCAAAGAGTTCGAGGGCGAGTTCAAGCAGCTATGCAGAGACTGTCTGATAGACAGACGAGTCACCTCGCCAGACTCGCCAGAAGACAATGGTCTCACCGAGCGAGTGGTGCGCACAATGAAGTTTTGCTTCAAGAAGCTCGCCTTGGAGAAGGGCCTCGATTATGAGTGGGATGAGCAGCTCTGGCCGCTGGTGCTGAGCTACAATGCAGCACGCCAAGAGTCCACGGGAGTGGCGCCGTTCACCTTGCTGTTTGCCCAAGAGGCAGTGGTGCCGCCAGATTTGAAGCAGGCGCCCAGCATAGATTTCAGTGCTGGGGTCGAAGACGACAAGGGTGCCCGAGTCAAGGACCTCCTCCAGAGAGCACAGGTGGTGAGACGACTGATGGTGCACGCTGGTTGCAGCCTGGAGGTCGCACAGCATCGTGATACGTTACATTATGAAGGGAGAAGGGGTGGGGGGCATGAGCCTAGGCCACACCAGTTCAAAGTGGGCGATTTCGTGTACATCAGACAGAAGCCTCGCAGCGGCATGGAAGTCGCGACCAAGTCCGCCATCCTGAAGCTGGTCAAGATACAGCGAGATGGTGTCGTGGTGCTCGAGGACGCCACCAAGTTAAGGGAAAAGAGCACTGTGCAGAGCATCGCGCCATGTCACCTGCAGGTGAAGGACCAGTATGACTGCAGTGCAGCCGTGCCCAGCAGACACCTTGCATGTGAAGTGTGCAGGAAGACTGATGGAGAAGCAGAGATGTTGTTGTGCGACGCGTGCAACAAGGGGTACCATTTGTGGTGTCTTACCCCAGCATTGAATGACGTACCAGAAGGCGAGTGGCTATGTCCTAGGTGCTCAGGCACGAGGATGCAAGCTGCCAATGCTGAGGTGCAAGCCCAGGAAACCAAGAGCTCTTGGGTCCTGGAGGACAGATTGGGAATGAAGGAACAACAGCTGAATGAGAAGCTGTCCTCGGATATGCGCCTGCTTCCAGCAGACGTGGGCCCCCGTCGGGTGGTGAAGGGAAACAAGTCGCAGCCATGGCATGCCATCTCGTCCAGGGATATGCTACTGGATGAGAAGGACATGTTTCTCTACATGCCAGATCAGATTGATTGGGGTAGACAGGACAAGCTCTCCGAGGCCGTGCAGATCTTCATGCCAGGGCAATGGAATGAGGGGCATCGCACGGTGCTGAGCAAGAAATACCGGGAACAGAAGGCCCTGGCAAGGCAGCTGAGGGATGCACCTCGTGTGCCTGCTTTGGCTGAAGAAGAAGTTGAAAAACGAGGAGAATTGAGACATATGACCAAGGCTCAGGTGCGAGAAGCTAGCGCACTGCAGTGGGGGCTTGAGCTGGTCATCACAGTGCCCTCCGAGGTGAGGCGCTTGGCGACAGAGGTGGACTGGAAGTCCATCGATGGCGTGTGGGACCCATGGGCAGGTACTGGGGTCATCAGTGAGGTGATGGTGGAGCAATGGCCGCAGTTGAGATTTATGAATAATGACCGGAACTCTCAGTTGGGTTGGTCTGAGGCGCATGACGCACTTCAGCCAGGTAACTATCGCATATGGAAGGAGAAGTATGGTGTCTGTGACGCAGTGGTGACTTCACCTTGGTTTGCAGCGCTGGATATCGCGTTTCCATTGGCAGTGATGGCCAGTCGTGTGGTGGCATGTGTCCACGTTCCATCTTACTACTTGACAGACATGACCGAGAGCAGGGCTGCGTACTTCAGACGATTGAGTCAGACGGGACGCTTGCATGTGATTGGACATCTGGAACATGGACCTATTGGCCGCAGGTGTATGTGGGTCTTGGTATTCAAGAATCCGCTGGTCAGAGCCAGGATGTTACAGGGTGGAGAAGGTGAAGGCATTGGTGGTATGTTCACTTTCAGTTTGGGCAAGTTCATGGCAGATGGTGATACGACCCAGTATGCTGAACAAGCCCATATTTGAGTCTGTGCTACTGCACGCAGCAGCTATAGATGGGGGATGTTGGAAATCTGGGCTTGCATGAAAGAGCTTAGCGTTCGATCTCAGAATATCAGAATTTCAAAAAATTTGTAGCTCTACGATCTTGTGCTGTGTTGAGATTGCTCGGACAGTTACTGACACCAGTGAATGTTAATGACGAACTTATGATTATCCGCGAGTGTTAAGATTGCTCGGGTTCGAGAGTATTTATCCCATCATGCACACGCGTTTGCGACAGCTGTAACAAACGCCGGCTTCTCATGGTACCGCGCCGGGTTACTTTGTCCAGCTGGTGACACGCGTGACAGAGATGACAAGTATGACAGGCTTCGCGTAAGATGACTGCTCGAGAGATGCAGACCTGCCAGAAAAGATATGGTCATTATCCGGTGACCAGGAAGTGATAAGAAGAAGATGACAGTGACCATTTTGCCACTGACGTGTCAATCAGAATGTGGTGAACGGTAACATTGTTAGAACTGGCATGGAATAATGACTTTCCATTGGCCAGATGAAGATTTCAGGGCTAGAACCCGTTACAGTTTTGGGAAATGTGACAGAGCATTGAGATATAAGTAAGCTCTGACTGTAGGTCAGGCTAGTGGACTCATTATTGTTTTGCTGCTCGCCAGCACTAGGTGGCGGTTCGCGTGCCAGTGCTAGACTGCGAAAACAGTTCTGCTCACAGCTTTGTACAATAATTCGTACTTTGTGGTTATTATACCTCTCCATCCACACAGTCAGTTGTGCCGCGAAAACGCGGCACCCCGCAACATTCTACCTACTCAGCCACGCTCGCCCCTCTACAGCTTTAGCCAGCCATTTAGTGGCTTTGAATCAAAACCACTTTAGGCAAGTGGTGGGCCTATAGCCTACTAGAATGTCCTAGTGACACAGTGAAAACGCTGAACGCCGTAGGGCTTGAGCGAGGCAATCGGGTATATCAAAAGATAGAAATGAATACACGACTCTCAGGCTATCTAAGCTCTGAGGCCGTCACTAGGCAATCATATCGTGTGTCACAGTCAAAGCTACCGAAGTCGAACTACTGAGTACAGGTAGGAAGTCACTGTACTGTCACTGTCACTGTCATACGTCATACGTGATACTGAACTACTGAATCTCAGCAGATCTGTCTGACCAGTCTTGAACGTTTTTTACCTCCGCGTGCCCTGGTGTGAACTGTGAAAGTCTGCTGGAAAGTAATTTCCTTAATGAACCTGGAGAATGGCGAGGCTTTAATGTGAGAGAGAATGTGCTGGAGTTTTGGCTGTTTCCCGGACCTGACTGCTTTGAATCCCAGAGTAATGCTAGTGAGTTTGCTGCTTTTAGGTGTGATGAGAAAATCCTGATTGTCTGCCACGATCACCGCGTATTCGATTAGCACCCTTGCTTCCTCAATCGAAGCCACTCTCACGTGCAGAAAAGGGGTGGCACTGCTGGGATATTTCTTCCCCTCCACACTGAAAATTGCAACGCTCATCCTCTGAGCCTGTAGCAGCACTGCTCTCAGGAGTCTGCTCACTTCACTGATCTCGCGTTCTGTGAATGGGCCAGAGGTCACAGCTCCCAGCCGCTTTACTTTAACGGATGCGAGGAAGTCGTCGTTACGCAAGCCCCCGTCCTCGTTATCAGTGTCGTAGTCGTCGTTGTCTTGAAGCTCTTTGTTCAGTTGCTCGAATTCTTCCGCCTCGTCAAAAGCCGCTAGGTCGAACTCGTCGTCTTCCTCGTAATCTTGCATACCCGCTGGTTCCTTTGTGATTGGAACAAGAGAAACCCGCACCACTAGCGAAAATGTAAGAGAGCATACAATTTGTGTTCGGAATGCGCGTGTTTTAAGCGGGTTTGCCAATGCTTCACAACAGTTGCTTCTTTCGTCGTTATTGGAGGGTTTGCGTGTCACGAGTTTGCCAATGGAGAAAAGGGAGAATGTTTTGTTGTGTGTTTGTCTCACCTTTTCAGTAGTGCGATCCTCTGCTGGTTGCTGCTCAGGCTCAGGTTGAGGTTGCTCTTCTTTCTCAGGTTGCTTGGATGCAGTGTCCATAAGCCGTTGTAATGACGTTGCCAGAAGTGAGTGCTCGCTCTGGGTGTCGTGGTCCCCACTTGAGATGCTTTTGAAGACTTCCCCAGCAACACTGAGTACACGCGTGTACTGGTCGAAGTCCAGGAGTTGCTCACCAAAGTTCTTCAGGTGATCAACAGTCAGCTCCGACTGCGTCGATGCGAGGAACTTCTTCGCCACGTCGCTCGCGCTAGCAACAAGAACAACTTGGTCTCCCTCTCTTGTCGCAACGTAGAAAAGGTCGCAGCAATGCTGCAAACAGATTTTACAAAGTTTGTTCAGCGCTATAATGCAACCAGTTCTATTGTCTGTGAGGAATTTAGTAATGTTTCTAAGAGCAAATTGCGGAGTAGAATGGAACGTGCTAATTTCGCTCACTGCAAATGCTAGGTGCTTTTCGCGCGTATGCGATGTCGTGAGCTTGAATTTGTTTTGGCAAAGCGTGTAAAATTTCCGGACTCTCACCTTAAAGATTGTCGTAGTCAGCAGGACTCTGTTTCTTAGCGCCAGCTCTCCATAGTAGACTTGGATGTTCAGTTCAACTTCTGTCCCCAGGTCGTCTTTAACTGCTTTGATGAACTCAGTGTACAGGCAGGAGCCTATCTCGATCTTGTCAAAGCCTGATGACTCCCAGACCGAGAACTGCGCTTTGATGTCGGCTTTGCGCTCCTTGATTTCCTCGAGGGTGCTCTCTTTATCCCACGCATGCCCTTGTGGGCGATCTTCCTCAGTTTCCATATCTGTAGCGCGTAAGATGTACACACAAACAAAGAAAATGGTAAGAGTCTTTTGCAGGTTGCTTTGTTTTCGCGATGTGTTTATGATTCTCTTTTTTGCGATGTTGTTTTGCGTTTTCGGTATTTGGTACCTCGCGAGCGCAGAGCAGAGCTCTTTGCTCACTTCACCAGGCTTATTTTTACGTGCCTTTCCCGCGGAGATTAACTCGTTGGGCTCAGACACGGGTTAGCGAAAGAAATTCATAGCAGCAGTTTGCGGAAAGGGCATAAGTAGATCAGGGTTTAAGCATATTTAACAGTACAGTAAGGCGCAAATCACGCTGCAAAAAACAGCGCGCTTTTACCTTCGCTTTTATCTTCCTCAAGCTTCGAAAAACCTTCAGAAAATATTATATCATAATATTATTTTTCAGAAAAACATTTTCAGGTTCGCCTCATAGGGCGAACTCGCCGTTGAGATTGCTCGAATCGGACAACTATGAAGGTTGAGGCGTCCAATTTAGCTCCTTGCGGCTAATGCCCCATCTGCGCACATACCCTAACCGCCCTCAACGTTTGCGAACTCTAGAGAAGTTCCATGACTACTTGTAATAGAAAATATGTTAGGGGATACCCTTACCTTCAATATGCCGTTGAGATTGCTCGAATCGGACAACTATGGAGGTTGAGGCGTTCAATTTAGCTCCTTGCGGCTAATGCCCCATCTGCGCACATACCCTAACCGCCCTCAACGTTTGCGAACTCTAGAGAAGTTCCATGACTACTTGGAATAGAAAACATGTTAGGGGATACCCTTACCTTCAATATGCCGTTGAGATTGCTCGAATTGGACAACTATGGAGGTTGGGGTGCTAGTTCTCGCTCATGCTAGTGAATGTCGCATCTGCAAACAACCCTATCCGCCCTCAACGTTTGCGAACGCTAGAGAAGTTCCATGACTGCTTGGGAGGTTGGAAACGTTAGGAGACACCCTTACCTTCAAGATGCCGTTGAGATTGCTCCATTCCGTTAACTCTACAGCGTTTAATCAATAATCTAGTCCACGCTTAGCTTGCGACAATCTGCCAAAGTACCCTATCAGCCTTGCCTATTAAAGGGCCCGAGAAGCCTCCCGTTCGCAAGCAAGCAAAAAAAATTATTAGCTAGATACCATACCTTCAAGATGACGTCGAGATTGCTCCATTCCGTGAAGTCTACACCGTTTAATCAATCATCTTGTCCACGGTTAGCTTGCGCAAATCTGCGAAAGTACCCTATCCGCCATGCCCTAGAGGCCTCCCGTTCGCAAGCGAGCAAGAAGAAATAGCAGTTAGATGCCTTAACTTCAATATTCCGGCGAGTTCTTCAAATCATTAACTACACAACTTGCAATAAATTATCTTATCAGCCCTTGAGGCTGTTTTTCGTGAACCTGTTCCGTGGAAAAGAGATAGCGAAAACGGGCATTTAAGCGCTTCTGCCAACTAATGCCAGAGTTTCGTGCCTCTTCGATCAACTGTAACGTCGATCCTCGCGGCGCGCGGCGCGCTCCGGAGAAACTCTGGGAACAAGAGTAGGTTGTCGAGTGATTCCCTTGATGGCTAAGGGCGTGCGAGCTACTCGGATACTCCACAAGACATGCCTATAAGTCCCCTGAGGGGTGGGGGGTGGAGGGGTGGGAGAATAGTGGGATGACAGCCCGTGGCTGGCACTCGCGAGAGGTCTATGCGACAGTAAAAAATGGTATCGATTTTCTGAAAAAACTGGACCGTCATCATTTCATACCGATACCTCGTAGCGATAGAGATAGCGGAGCACGGGAGCAGGCGAGGGGAGCATCGCATCGCTTCATCTTGTTCTTCAGATCTACGCCAACCCAATTCTTTCATCTTCGGGCGTGAGTGTTGGCTGATGTAGTAAACTTTTAGTCAGTGACGGTGAAGTTGGCTTCTCCTGGGAAGTTGAATTTTCAAAAGATGTCGTTCGCATCATTTTCCAAGACGCTTTTGATTGGAATTGTATGCGCACTTCAGTTTCTGCCTTCTGAAGCTTTTCCCGATACTCGGTCCACGAGCCACTTTCAAACGAACATAGTGGATTCTCAGCCGTTTGGAAACTGGTTCGAGAATAATAGAATGCGGGACTCGGGTCTCCCACTAAGCTACTGGACGCCTGAGAATTATTTTGACAACGTTCCCCAGGCAATGCGTCCGCAGGCATCTTCGCAGACGCCAAGAAAAGACGCAGCTTGCGGGAACAAAGAAATTTCCAAAGTTGAGATGGCAAATTACAAATTTCAAACAGAGCGGTTCCTCACTACCCTTGGATTGAATCTGTACGATGGTAATACTCTTTTTGTGGTTGAACCTTGCTGTAATAACTTTTCGCTTATATCAATGGAGATGGCGGAGCACGTGCTCGTCGACCCCATATCTTACCGCGTTTGTTACTTTGAGCCCATATCTCTTGAAAAAGCGAGTTAGCTCATGTAAATTAACCGGAGCGTTCGTACAGGGGCATGCTGGATGATAGCTTCCTCACTGTATGGAAAACATGCTATGGTTGAGGAGTATGTTAAAAACACTTTGATAGAGCACAAGACGACGGGCTTGATGGATATCAAAGCCGATACGGCTTGTGTGGGGATATATGCATATGGACAGTGTCCGAAAGCCCATGATATATTTCACGAAGGAGACTGTGGTTTTTGTTACGGAGATTCTGGCACTGACGGCTCCCTCAGCACCGAGAACGCTCTGTTCTTCCGCATGATTAGCGACGTCTATGCTCTAGAGGGTACGAAGGATGCACGGTGTCCTGCGCTGGGGAATCCATGGACCTGGAACGATTGGCGCCCAATCCTTGGAGAAAATGCTTGGGCTTCTCTTCTTGGCCCGCTGCAGTCTGCCTTCCTGGCTGCCGACGGCAAAGCTGACGAAATACCCGATGACTCCTTTGCGCTCGTTCTCGCGTCCAACTTTCTCCCTGCCGTGCGCAAGCTTCTCATCCCAAATGTCGGTTGCGTGCACTATACTGCGCACAACTCGTACGGCGATACGGACCCGGACGTCGGTGGCTTGGTTTCCACCGAAAACAATGGCTCCCTGCTCGCAGGACTCAAGGCGCTGAGATACGTTTTGAATGCGAAGGTCGCAAGTCAGTTCAAGGGGCTGCTCGCAGAGGTTGATTCCCTGATCGAGTCGGTGGAGGGGTGCTTGAAACAAGCCTACGATACCCATTTAGGCTTCTTCCTTCAAGGCGGCCGTTACAACCTCACCACGAGGGAGTTTGAGTGGAACCCTGGCACCGGTGCGACCGGGTTTGCGGTGGACTGCCAGACCTGGGTGATGAGCGCGCTAGGCAAGGCCAGGGTTGATGCGTGGTTCGGGGAAGGGACCGCTCTTAAGGTGTGGAACAAGACTGCTGAGATCGGCGGCTACAAAGTCTCCTGTGACAGCGGTCGATGCATCCCTCGCGGGGTGGGCTTCTCCGATAACAAGGCAGATCAGGTACCGTTCCGCATTCAAAATGTTCTCACCCGTCTTACTGAAAAGTTTGGCAAGAATCTCTTCTACAGCTTGAACCCACTGTATTCACCAAGTCAGTTCACCTGAGCCCTCAAGGTCCCCCAAGGCAGCTTCCTCGAGTTGGGAGTTCCCCATGGTGTGTTCCTGGCGTTAGTACACTCGGGCTTTGGGGGCTCACCAGGGCGGTTCTTGGCGTGAGTTCACCGAGGTACGGAAAAGCTGCGCATGTTCTGAGGGGTGGTGTGGGAGGCACTACAGGTCTTTTCTGGGGAGTGGACCTTCGGAGCCATCAACCTATTACGCATCTTGAGTGCAGAGTACGAGAATATCGATCCAACAATGGCAATCCAGCTGCAAGCGGATGCCGATGGTATGCGGGAGCAGATCACTCAGGAACTAACAGTAATGGTTGACTTTGACCGCACACCGCCAGCCCCCGAAAAGCAGGGGGACTCATCCAAGGCAGTGAAATATGCCAATAAAAGGTACTAAGGCCTTCGAACTATGTCGGATAAAGTCTGGCGCGCTTACCATCCTTCGACTACTATTGATGCCCAGCCCACCTTTGGCGACACAAGAATATCCTTGAACTCACTGGCAGTAGGATGCTATCCGATGGTTGCCAGGCCAGACTCTGAGCCTTTTAGTTTCATATTAGCATCGCAACACACAAGAGGAAGAGCTGGTTTCACGCTCGGACGTTTTGACCTGTGGTTTATTGTTGTAAAGTTTAGGCCGCCGGTCTCCTAAGATGCCTTACCTTGGCCAAATGTCACCCTTTGTGGACAACACTCATGTGATCTGCTATGGTATGAGGAGGTGTGAACAGATATTACATCCCTTTTGGTTGGTGGGCAAACCCGATTCCCAGCCAAGCCTCCACTTCATGGGCAGTCTTCATCGACTCCAAGTACAACCCTCTGATGCTAGGTGGTGCTTATGTTGCTGATTACGGAAATATATTCCCGCCTGCTCCTCCCTGTCCTCCTCATGTGCCCCCACCTCCCCCCACTCCAGCATGTGACTGCCCCGCTGATACACCTTGCGAGTATGACCCCTCATGCTTACAAGGAGGAAGTGGCTGTGATGCTGAAGGCAAGACCACATGCCGTTTCTGTGGCTTCGGCCAATTTGACCCATGCACAAGCATGATCCCGCCTCCATCAAAGCCCAATGGCACTGCCCCACCTCCGAATCCCTCAGGAACTTGTCACTGTCTTCAACCATGCAAATATGATGCCACTTGCAAGAATGGAGGGCTGGGCTGTGGCGCACAAGGACAAGCTCTATGTCGCTATTGCGGGTTCCCACCTTTCCAGAGTATCAAGTGCTCACAGGCTGCAACCCGGAAGATGAAATTGTAAGTGATACACCAGATCGTTGCACAAGGAGTAGGGTCTGCCAGTGTGTGTTACATACTGAAACACTGTATGCAATTGCCTGGACGCTAATTTTTGCCTCTTGGGTGGCAGTATATAAGTTGGAGTAATTGTGCATCTGTTGATGATATTACTTTCTTGGACTTAGTGATGCACTGAAATTGTCTGAAAGCATGACGCATACATGTAGCTTTGGACTGGATACACAACTTCTGCTAATACCGACGTGGGAATCTTTGGACACACCTTGAAAATATCAGTTGAGACTTTAACTTTCATTGAGTATCAAATGAATTAAATGGTGATATGATATAGTGCACCACCCGTGTTAGGACAATCACATGCTATCAGGATGTCTAACACTATGAAACACAAGCACACCCATCAAATAAGTTGCTGTTGTATTTTGCTCAGCAGAGAATCAATCGGTCTAGCGCACTGCTATTAGCTGGTCGATATATTCAACAATCACCACTGTTAGATGCACTAGACATGGATGCAAATGGAGAAAGTTACGCTCAGAGTCTCTCCTGAACGTATGAGAGTCGAAGTGGTTCGTTCCCCTGCCATCATGCCCACAGGGGACTCTTGAACGAAGGGCATCCCCAGAACTGCTGATCATCACAGTGCCCTCCTCACATTATGTGATCACAATGCAAGCAGGCCCCAATCACCACCCGTACCAACTTCATCGTGCCCAGAAGTCTCACTGTCACCTAGCCATCCGGTCGCCGCGTTCACCAGTCTGTCCACTCTTGGTCTTGGATCACCAACCCGATCAAGCCTGTGCGTCCGCCCCCTCTGCAAGCTTCTTATGCGCAACCCTCTTCCTTTGATATCAAAACAAACAAGATCGTTATGTAACAAACGCCGGCTTCTCGTGGTACCGAAGCCGGGGTTGTCCAGCTGGTGACAGACGTGACAAGCATGACAGACCTCGCGCGTGATGACTGCTCGAGAGTAGCAGACCTGGAGAAGAAGACGTGGTCACTGTGAGATGAGAGTGAAGTGATAAGAAGATATGACAGTTACAATGCTGCCAATGACGTGTCAGTCAGAAGATGGGGAACGGTAACATCATTAAAGCTGGCATAGCATAGTGACATTCTATTGGTAGATGAAGATTTCAGGACGGAAGCCTGTTACAGTTTTTGCAGATGTGACATTGACTTGAGAATAAGTAGGCCCTGACTGGAAGTCGGGACTAGTGGACTCATTATTGTTTTGCCTTCGCAAGTGCTAGGTGGCTGTTCGCGTACCGAGTGCTAGATTGCTAAGACAGCTCTGCTCACAGTTTTGTACAATAATTCGTACTTTTGGCGGTTTTATTATCTTTTGGTGAATATGTTATACTGCTGTTTTTATCTTTTTACAAAACAATAATGTCCTGCGCGGAGCGGCTTTTTATTTCGGTACGAATTCAGAAGTAAGAGGCTCTTTGGCGAAAAGTCTACAACAGTCAAGAAGAGCGAATTCGGGGGATAGGCGACTCCAGGGACACCCTTGGTGTACTGGTGGACCCTTTTTCCTTTGTTATTTTGCGGTGCTTACACACGGGCAGACTCACAGCAGCGGCGACACAGAATCAGCGGTTAATTACCAGCCTAATGAGTGGTTTCTTATCCTGCGGTTCCACTAGCTTGGCCACCTTGTCTGACTGTGAATCCAAGGACCCCCATGGTGTACTGGCATATCTTTAAGCGGGTGTGTCACTAGAAGGTAATTAGCAGCGGCATCAGCCTGGAATACAGTGAGCGGATTAACTCTTTATATTATGAACACAGTAAAGACTGCTCTGGCAACGGTGTCTAGTGAATCCAGGGGTATTCTGTACACTGGCTCAGCTTGACCACCGTTGATTACCTTGGAAATATCTGTGGATTAGCATACAGCCTTTCTTCTTTTCTCTGGCAGCTTTTGTTGACTTCAGACCGACGGTGAGGCACTTATGATACCTTTCACCTTCTTGATGAGCAGTGGCTTTGCTAATCCAGGGGTACTCTGTACACTGGCCTAGCTTAAGCTCTGCTGTACGGCTTCTACCACTGTTATTTATCTGCGGAGGAACACTCCTATGACACTTGTGGTCCTTCTTGATG
Source organism: Cymbomonas tetramitiformis (assembly GCA_001247695.2). Lineage (NCBI taxonomy): Eukaryota > Viridiplantae > Chlorophyta > Pyramimonadophyceae > Pyramimonadales > Pyramimonadaceae > Cymbomonas > Cymbomonas tetramitiformis. Next base: position 33,459 of record LGRX02032650.1, on the reverse strand, counting down.
AGCAGTGGCTTTGCGAATCCAGGGGCACTCTGTGCACTGGCTTAGCTTAAGCTCTGCTTAGTGACTTTTCTTCTTGGTTATCTTGGTTAACAACGAGCTCCTATGACAATTGTTACTTTCTTGATGAGCAGTGGCTTTGCGAATCCAGGGGGTACTCTGTACACTGGTTTAGCCTGAGCCCTGTTGTGCGAACCTTCTACATTCACTGCTGATTCAGTGCATTAAGGCATACCCGTGGTGTTATTTCAGTTGTACTGTGGGAGGTGACCACTGCAGCCAGGGGTGCTCAGCACACTGGTTTGACCCGGCTCATTGTAGTTGGTTATCTGAGCCCTGTTGACTTTGGAGAACTTGGGCATTCACTTCAGATTCCCTTCAAGGACTGTGCTGGGGACTCTTATTCACCTTGGTTCTGGGTTGATAGTATGGTTCTGGCACGTTCTGCGCATCAGCAAGCAGGCTGCTAGTGAGTCCAGGGACACCCTTGGTGTACTGGCCGAACCAGTTCAGCTGATTCACTCGGTAAAACTACGCGTGGGGGACGACTTTGGTCTTACCGCCAGTGCCTGTGATACTCTTTATATGGGTTTTACCCTTCTCCATATTCAGAACTGTGTGAATCCAGGGGCACTCTGTGCACTGGCATAACCCAGCCTGAATTCAGTCTTCATTCTGCTTGTGAACGAGTTGCACGCTTGGAGAGAGCATACCCCTTTTTGCCTCACTTGTCACTCATTGGCATAGCACTTGACCACGGAGGAGGAGGCAGAGTTGAACGCCGCCGCTGTCCAGTCGGCAGAACGGGAGGCACGGCGATTGGCCCGGGAGAAGAACACCCAGAGGCGGATCAGCAGCTTTATGAGCACAGAGGGGTCGGCACCAGAGTCCCGTCCCCCGGCATCAGCAGCAGCAACCGCAGCAACAGCAGCAGCAGTTCCCTCAGCCAACAGCCTTCTGTTCGCGTTTGAGAGTTTAGAAGATACGGAGCGTCCTGACAGAGACACTGATGGTCCTGACAAAATCGACCCAAGCAAGGCTCAGTTACACTGGTGGCAAGAATGAGGACAGATCAGCATTCGTCAGACGTTTTGTGGAGCTGGTGGGAAGAGTGCAGCGAGCCCACGAGTCGAAGATACGCAGACAGATGACTTTCAATACATTATACGGCTGTTACGGTTTCGTACTTTTATTGTGTTACTTTTTACTCAGTTCAGTTATCTTCCCCGAAACTGGCTACACTTAGAGTTCTTATACATTCATGAACTCCCTTCATAACTCAACTGTACTATGTACTCCGTACAGCAGACTAGGCACCTCACATCAACATCATTCAGATCGGTCCTACTGTACTCCGTACTGAGTACTTTTATAGTTGTAGTTGCTTTTTGTACTTAGCCGTTTTCTTAGCCCTTTTACTTGCGTCTCTGGCCCTTGTGCTTGCCTCCTAGCACAACTCCCCCCCCCTTAGGGAAGGTCACGTCCACGCTGACCACGTCGGACCGGTGAAGTTTTATACAGGTCTTCTACTGTTGCTCAGGATGATGATACAGGTCTCAGCCGCCTGTTGTCTGGGATGACATTACACTTCCCATGACACACACCGCAGTAAGGAGTTCAGCCTTTTAAGCACAAGGGTCGGCCTCTCACCGGTCTGCCATCTGCACTACCAGGCTCCCCCAAGGCTCGAGATCTCACATCCATTACTACGCTCAAGGTTTCAAACCTTCCAACACGGTACACGACAGGTGATGACAATAGGTTTGCCAATTACCCGGCAGTTCTCGGGGTGCCGGCCCGGAGGAAAGGTTTTAAACCCCTACCGCCTCCTCGGGATGCGCAGAGCTTTTATCCAGATCTCCAACTGCCGCCCGGTCGTGCCAGGTCTAGAGCCAATGCTCTCATGAAATGGATTATACAGAGTTCCACCTGTTGCCTGGCTGTGCCGAGGCTAGAGCCACTGCTCTGTTGGATGGATTATCCAGGTTCTCACCTGCCGCCTGGTCATGCCGAGGCTGGAGCCACTGCTCCTCTCAAAACCCTCCGATGCTCTTAATCGCTAAGACCACTCGCATCAGACTCCCATCCGCCCTCGGGTATGATTGTCACTTCGGCTCGTACTCCCGTTAACGCTATCGGTTCCGGTGCAAACTCGGACAGGTCGCTCTCTACAACAGCTGACTGGACTAGATCGCTCATCTCGCTCGGATCTTCCCTGACAAGCAGTTCAGACAAGAACTCGTGCACATCCTCATGTAGGGTCAGGTTGTGGAAAAGCTGCTTTAACAGTGACGAAGGGATCCCATACAAATTCTCTCGAGCCCCCATGCCTTTTGCGAACACACCTCCAGCTCTCATTGCGCGCCCTCCTTGCGCGATCTTCTCGTGCCTACCGTGTTGCCGGAAAAACTCGCAAGGCGTGTCGGCATCGCACACTCGCAGGGGTGTATGCAACGGAACGTTGGTCCAGATGTGTGTGGGCTTTCTGTACGCAGTTCCGTATTTACAATACGTGACGAGGTGCGGGGTTGGTAGATTGCTCATGCATCGGCGCGAGTGCAGACCGTGGGGCTCTCTTTCCTTCGGGTTCTCAATGAAGTATGCTTCGGGCCTCAAGTACCGGATGATCTCCAGGGTTCTACGAACTCGCCTGTCCCGCGACACGCAAATCTCGGATGCCTACCGTCTTCGCCTGGCTATACTCTGTACAAGGTGGACTAGCCCAGACTACGTCGAAGTGTCCTGGTTTGAACTGTCGGTAGTCCCACCACATGATACTGGACCAATCGACGCCATCTCGCCTTTGTCGGGCATCACCAGCCGCGCTAAGGGGACCACTATCACGTCCAGGGTGAGGCACTAACCGTCCCGGGCTTCCTTCAGCACCGAAGAAAGCTCGCGGTACTCGGAGCTCAGTGCGCCGAAGCAGTGTCTGGCCACTTCCGACAGCAGGGAGTGGTCTGACAACACCGGCTCCTCACTCCCGCCCTCCAGCGTGCCCAGACGCGCCATCTCCATGGCGTAGCGCACTGGCTCCAACTCCCGAACCTCCCTGACCTGCCGGACAAACCGAAGGAGCCGACCAAAGACGTGGGACGACCCCTCCACCTCCGTGTGGTATTTGTCCACCGCCTTTTCCATGGCTTTGAGGGCTTCCTTAAGGGCATGCTGCTCATCCTTACGGCTCGCAAAGCGTCGTTCCCGGATGTAGCGAGTGGACTCGGTACGGAAGGTGAACTGGCTGTCGCCATCCCCGTCCTCACCCGGATCGCCGCCAGGACCTCCGCCCGGACCCCCCGGTCCTCCTGGCCCTCCAGGATCACCACCCCCCGAGCCTCCGGGTCCTCCATGACTGCCGACACCGGGCTCCTCCGGGGACTCGTGTGGCTCCGAGTGCTCAGGTTGAGGGACCATCCCCCTCCCCCCGTCTCCTGGTGTGTTCGTCGCAGCAGCAAGCGGAGGCGGCGACACTACCGGAAAGTTGTCGAAAGCGCCGGGCCACACGTCCACGGAGCAAAACCCACACACCGGCAGGTACACAGTCTTCAGGAGCGCCACTGCACTGCTCTTAGTGCCCACCTGACACGTCCATATCTGCACCGGACTCTCCGCGTGCCCGCACCCGCAACGAGCACAGTTCTCTGTGACGGTCGCCAAGGCCGCCGTGAGACTGTGAACCACCTGGGACCCGAGGACTCTGTCATTGTCCGAGACCCTCGCTTTCAGGCACTGCCTGATCTGACTGGTAGGATGCACGCACCCAGCGACCTGACCAAGGGAGCGATACCTACGGGCAGCGTCGTAAAACAGGTGCTGGGCGTTGGTCCCCTGTTTGCCATGCGCGACCACGTTTTCACGGAGGGCGGCGCAGACTTTCACTGGGAGGGAAACAAAGTCCCATGTGTGCGGCTGTTGCATTGCCACGCCCGCGTGTGACTCCTCCGGCGGGCTATGAACGCCCCGAGATCGTCACCCGGAGGACCCGCAGAATTGGCGCGTTCGCGCAGAGTACTCCTCGAAGTACATCGACAAGTTCGGGCCCTTCGACGTGGACGCCTGCTGCGACTTCAGCGGCCGCAATAGACAAGCGGATCGATTCTGGACTGACTGCCTCTCTGAGAAATGGAGGGGTCTTCGGGTCTGGTGCAACCCTCCATACAACTCCAGCCACATTACTGTGGAGGCGATTTTGAACAAGTACATGAAAGTGGTGCCCTGGTAGCGGTAGGCAAATTGTGCTCGAAGAGGAACCAGCGAACCTAAGAACTGGAGCCAAGAAGGAACCAGAAAACCTAAGAACTGGAACTTAGATGGGTACCTTAGCGGAGTGATCCCAGGAGGTAGACCACTCCTAAGGGGGGGAGAGTTGTGCCCGGAGGCACAGCGTGAGCCGATATGTCTATGCGTCTGTATGTGTGTCATCGGGAGTAATCTGGGATTGACACGATGACAGTGAAATTGGGCTTGAAATCACGATGAGAATGAGTACCAGATGTCCGGGGTATGACAGTATGACACTATGACACTATGACACTATAGTAGTATGACAGTACTGTGGGGTGGTCATCGTGGCACTTAGTCAGACCCTCGGGGAATGGCCGGATTCGCATCGGGATCAGAAAGACAATGAAATCGAGTATCAGATGTCGGGGGTATGACAGTATGACAGTATGATAGTATGACAGTACAGTAGTATGACAGTATTGTATGACAGCCATCGTGTTAGTCCGTCGACGTGACATCTGAATCGAGAATGACGAATCGGAATTAGAAATGAGATCGGATCAGGAATCGAACGTTGGGCCGTGGTGTGACATCGGGTGCCGGGTGGTTGACCCTGCAGCCCGAGTGACGAGTGAATAAGTAGAGCACTTGAGAAGTGTTTAGCCTTCAGAACTCGGAACCGAACTATCGTTTGCACCTCAATCTGGCCCTGATCCAGTATATTATAAAAACCGAATTGTGTACCTTTGCACGTTTCAATCAAAAACATCATTCCGAGTATCTGTCGTAGTGCCCCTGGCACAATTTGTTCTACGAATCTTGTTCTGGTTCTGGCTTCTGGTCTTGGCTTCTGGATTCTGGTTCTGGTTTCTGGTTCTGGACTCTGGTCTCTGGACTCTGGTTCTGGATTATGGTCTCTGGACTCTGGTTCTGGTTGAACATCTTTGACTCTGACAACATCTTCAACACTAGTGAACTCTGCAGCTTTGTGGACCACTTTGAAAGTCACAGCGAGGAGTCCCCAGTGGCGGAGAATTCCCCAGGACAGCCTATCGCTGTAGATAACAACTGGGCAGACCACGCGAGGTCGGACCTTCAGCAGAGGCAAGCTTTGCTGGCGGAATGGGTTAAGGCTGGCACTGGTTTTACCACTGGTAATACCTTTACCGGTATTACCCGGTAATTTTACCAGTAATACCAAGGCCCATAATCCTTTACCATGCTCTAGTGTGGTAAAGTGCCAAATTCCCAAAATCCTTTACCATTGGTAATACCATTTTGGTATTACCATTGGTATTACCACCTGGAATCACGATTTTACCCCATTTTACCCCTGTGTTACCATGGATCCGTGACTACCATACCAGGTTACCAGCCGCCATCCATGGGTAGTGGTTCCGTGAATTCGTCTCATCGAAACTTTACTCAACATTTTCGTTGACGGGCCTGCGGGGCGGTGCCATACCCATTTAAAAATGTCGGAATCGGACATTTGGGGCAGTGCGCAAAAGTGTGTGTATAGATAATGTCCTCGTGGGGGCAGTGCGCAAAAGTGTGTGTAGAGAGAATGGCCTCGTGGGGGCAGTGCGCAAAAGTGTGTGTAGAGAGAATGGCCTCGTGGGCAAGGTTTTGAGAGTCCCTCGCACTTCGGTATTACCACGGTATTACCCAGTAAAGTATTACCGGTAATTTTACCGGTATTACCAAGGCCGAAAATCCTTTACCCGGTAAAATGCCAGCCTTAGAATGGGTTGAGAATTCGAATGCATATACTCAGCAGGTGGCGAAGACCATGAGCCACCGTGACTGGGAAGAGAAGCTGCAGATAATGTGCTCACAAGGGCAGAAAGGTGCAGAGGGAATTGGGGCCCAGCGGCAGAAGGCTGGAACCAAGAAGAAGAAGAAGGAGTGGCAGCTCTACGTCATTGAGCAGTATCGCCAGAGGCATGAGAGCCACTTCGTGAAGGAGGGTGCAACTCCGCCAGCAGTGCGTGCTGACGTGCCTGCTTGGAGTCTGCCTGGCAAAGACACGGAGATGAGACTCCCCAGGTTGGCGTGTACCACCAGATTTGCGGACTTGATGGCCAGTGTTGCAGAACAACAGGCTGACCGCGACAAGCATCGAGATGTGCATGACGACGAGTGGTGCCTCAGATGGCTGAAGTCCAATGGCGGCGTGAGATTGCCAGAGGATGAAGTTCGTCGGGTAAGGAGGCGTGCAGCACGACACCGATGGGATGAGGCTACAGACGAGATTTACATGATCACGCTGTCGGGCAAAGAGGTGAGGATACCCAAACCTGCTGACCGCCTTGCGTTGGTCAAGGAGTACCACTCCAGAACTGGCCATTGGGGAATAAGGCGTACGCAGCATTTCTGTGGCAGCGCCATTGGTGGGCCGACCTGAAGAAGGACGTGGAGGCGGTGGTTAATCAGTGTGAGACTTGCCAGCGCGTGAAGACCCACTACGCGAGGGAGGAGGCGTGTTTGTCCCCTCTCGAGATCGTGTCGTTCATGTATCGTTGGTCACTGGACTTGGCATGGCCTTCGAGAAGGGAGACCAAGGCTGGCAACAACAGGGTGCTCATCATGACCGAGCACTACACCAGATTCATAGTCTGTGTGCCCATTCCCGACAAGGAGGCAAGGACCATCGCAGCGGCATTTCGCAGTCATGTCCTGGCTGTGTTCGGTGCGCCAGCAGAGTGCTTGGTGGATGGAGGCAAAGAGTTCGAGGGCGAGTTCAAGCAGCTATGCAGAGACTGTCTGATAGACAGACGAGTCACCTCGCCAGACTCGCCAGAAGGCAATGGGCTTACCGAGCGAGTGGTGCGCACAATGAAGTTTTGCTTCAAGAAGCTCGCCTTGGAGAAGGGCCTCGATTATGAGTGGGATGAGCGGCTCTGGTCGCTGGTGCTGAGCTACAATGCAGCACGCGAAGAGTCCACGGGAGTGGCGCCGTTCACCTTGCTGTTTGCCCAAGAGGCAGTGGTGCCGCCATATTTGAAGCAGGCGCCCAGCATAGATTTCAGTGCTGGGGTCGAAGACGACAAGGATGCCCGAGTCAAGGACCTCCTCCAGAGAGCACAGGTGGTGAGACGACTGATGGTGCACGCTGGTTGCAGCCTGGAGGTAGCACAGCATCGTGATACGTTACATTATGAAGGGAGAAGGGGTGGGGGCCATGAGCCTAGGCCACACCAGTTTGTCGCAAACGCGTGCATATGATGGTACGAACATTCTCGGAATCGAGCAAGCTTAACACTCGCGACTGGTCATAAGTTCGTCATTAACATTCACTGGTGTCGGTAACTGTTCGAGCCATTCTCAACACAGCACAAGATCGTAGAGCTACAAATTTTTAAAATTCTGATATCCTGAGATCGAACGCTGAACTCTTACATGCAAGCCCAGATTTCCAACATGAAAAAGTATGAAAACAGCAGTAAAATATATCCGTCAAAATTGATATTATAACCACAAAATACGAATTATTGTGTACAAAAGCTGTGAGCAGAACTGTCTTAGCACTCTAGCACTGGCACGCGAACAGCCACCTAGTACTTGCGAAGCAAAACAATAATGAGTCCACTAGCCTGACCTCCGGTCAGAGTCTACTTATATCTCAATGCTCTGTCACATTTCCCAAAACTGTAACGGGTTCTAGCCCTTAAATCTTCATCTGGCCAATGGAAAGTCATTATTCCATGCCAGCTCTAACAATGTTACCGTTTACCGCATTCTGACTGACACGTCAGCGGCAAAGGAGTCACTGCCATCTTCATCTTATCATTCCCTGGTCATTCGATAGTGACCATATCTCTTCTGGCAAGTCTGCATCTCTCAGATGGTCATCTTCGCAAAACCTGTCATGCTGTCACCACTGTCATGCGTGTCACCAGCTGAACAAACCCGGCGCGGTACCATGAGAAGCCGGCGTTTGTTACAGCTGTCGCAAACGCGTGCATATGATGGTACGAACATTCTCGGAATCGAGCAAGCTTAACACTCGCGACTGGTCATAAGTTCGTCATTAACATTCACTGGTGTCGGTAACTGTTCGAGCCATTCTCAACACAGCACAAGATCGTAAAGCTACAAAATTTTTAAAATTCTGATATCCTGAGATCGAACGCTGAACTCTTACATGCAAGCCCAGATTTCCAACATCCCCCATCTGTAGCTGCTGCGTGCAGTAGCACAGACTCAAATATGGGCTTGTTCAGCATACTGGGTCGTATCACCATCTGCCATGAACTTGCCCAAACTGAAAGTGAACATACCAATGCCTTCACCTTCTCCACCCTGTAACATTCTGGCTCTGACCAGCGGATTCTTGAACACCAAGACCCACATACACCTGCGGCCAATAGGTCCATGTTCCAGATGCCCAATCACATGCAAGCGTCCCGTCTGACTCAATCGTCTGAAGTACGCAGCCCTGCTCTCGGTCATGTCTGTCAAGTAGTAAGATGGAACGTGGACACATGCCACCACACGACTGGCCATTACTGCCAATGGAAACGCGATATCCAGCGCTGCAAACCAAGGTGAAGTCACCACTGCGTCACAAACACCATACTTCTCCTTCCATATGCGATAGTTACCTGGCTGAAGTGCGTCATGCGCCTCAGACCAACCCAACTGAGAGTTCCAGTCATTATTCATAAATCTCAACTGCGGCCATTGCTCCACCATCACCTCACTGATGACCCCAGTGCCTGCCCATGGGTCCCACACGCCATCGACGGACTTCCAGTCCACCTCTGTCGCCAAGCGCCTCACCTCGGAGGGCACTGTGATGACCAGTTCAAGCCCCCACTGCAGTGCGCTAGCTTCTCTCACCTGAGCCTTGGTCATGTGTCTCAGTTCTCCTCGTCTTTCAACTTCTTCTTCAGCCAACGCAGGCACAAGAGGTGCATCCCTCAGCTGCCTTGCCAGGGCCTTCTGTTCCCAATATTTCTTGCTCAGCACCGTGCGATGCCCCTCATTCCAGTGCCCTGGCATGAAGATCTGTACGGCCTCAGAGAGCTTGTCCTGTCTTCCCCAATCAATCTGATCTGGCATGCCCAAGAACATGTCCTTCTCTTTCAACAGCATCTCCCTTGATGAGATGGCATGCCATGGCTGAAATTTGTCTCCCTTCACCACCCGACGGGGACCCACGTCTGCTGGCAGCAGGCGCATCTCCGCAGACAGCTTCTCATTCAATTGCTGCTCCTTCATGCCCAGTCTGTCCTCTAGGACACCAGAGCTCTCGTCTTTCTGGGTCTGCACCTCAGCGTTGGCAGCTTGCATCCCCGTGCCTGAGCACCTGGGACATAGCCACTCGCCTTCTGGTACTCCATCCAGTGCTGGGGTCAGACACCACAAGTGGTACCCCCTGTTGCATGCGTCGCACAACAACATCTCTGCTTCCCCATCAGTCTTCCTGCACGCTTCACATGCTAGGTGCTTGCTGGGAACGGCTGCACTGCAGTCATACTGGTCCTTCACCTGTAGGTGACATGGCGCGATGCTCTGCACGGTGCTCTTCTCTCTTAACTTGGTGGCGTCCTCAAGCACCACCACACCATCTCGCTGTATCTTGACCAGCTTCAGAATGGCAGATTTGGTCGCGACTTCCATGCCGCTGCGAGGCTTCTGCCTGATGTAGACGAAATCGCCCACCTTAAACTGGTGTGGACTAGGCTCATAGCCCCCACCCCTTCTCCCTTCATAATGTAGTGTATCACGATGCTGTGCGACCTCCAGGCTGCAACCAGCGTGTACCATCAGTCGCCTCACCACCTGTGCTCTCCGGTGGAGGTCCTTGACTCTGGCATCCTTCTCATCTTCGACCTCAGCACCGAAATCTATGCTGGGTGCCTGCTTCAAATCAGGCGGCACTACTGCCTCTTAGGCAAACAACATGGTAAACGGCGCCACCCCCGTGGACTCCTGGCGTGCTGCATTATAACTCAGCACTAGTGGCCAGAGCTGCTCATCCCACTCATAATCGAGACCCTTCTCCAAGGCAAGCTTCTTGAAGCAAAACTTCATAGTGCGTACCACTCGCTCGGTCAGCCCATTGCCTTCTGGTGAGTCTGGCGAGGTGACTCGTCGGTCAATCAGGCAGTCTCTGCACAGCTGCTTGAACTCGCCCTCGAACTCCTTACCTCCATCCACCAAGCACTCTGCTGGCGCACCAAACACAGCCAGGACATGACTGCGAAATGCCGCTGCGATGGTGCTCGCCTCCTTGTCGGGAATGGGCACGCAGACTATGAACCTGGTGTAGTGCTCGGTCATGATGAGCACTCGGTTGTTGCCAGACTTGGTCTCTCTCCTCGAAGGCCATGCCAAATCCAGCGACCAGCGATACATGAACGACACGATCTCGAGGGGGGATAAACATGCCTCCTCTCTCGCATAATGAGTTTTCACACGCTGACAGGTCTCACACTGAGTGACCACAGCCTCCACGTCTTTCTTCAAATCGGCTCACCAATGGCGCTGCCACAAAAGATGCTGCGTACGCCTTATGCCCCAATGTCCAGTTCTGGAGTGGTATTCCTTAACCAACGCGAGACGGTCAGCAGGCTTAGGTATTCTCACCTCCTTGCCCGACAGCGTGACCATGTAGATCTCGTCCGTAGCCTCATCCCATCGATGTCGTGCTGCTCGTCTCCTCACTCGACGAACTTCCTCTTCTGGCAACCTCACTCTGCCATTGGACTTCAACCATCTGAGGCACCATGCATCATCGTGTACATCTCGATGCTTGTCACGGTCTACACGGGTGTGGCATTTGGGTGCGCCACGCAGCGCAGCACGTGTGCCGCCCCAAGCTCCACGTAGGCGCACAGCGAGTACGCAATGTTCCTCGCATGACCCCCTGGCAACTTGTGCCCTGAGCCACGGTGCGACAGATCAGCGTAGGCTGAAATCATAGCCTCCAGGAGGTTGGAAGACGTTGTCTGTCCCCCAAGAGGGAGACGCCAGCCTCGGTTTCCGCACGCGATGGTCTTGTTATGCTTCTTTTCGACCTTGCTGGTGATACCCGGATGTTTCCGCAGCCTGAGACCTCGCTCCTGGTTGCACACGCCAAGCTGGTACACGACTCGCTGGCCCCTGCACCGGTCAACGAACGTCACGCCAAACCGTATCATAAAGACGGTAAGGTTGCGGCGGTCCTTCAAGGCGCTCACCTCCTCCACGGACAGAAATTTGCACACTGAACTGTCGGATGTGGTGGCCATTCGTGCGGCATCCCATTCGGACCCCGCTGGAGATGGAGGCGCCCTCGCAGGGGACCGAGGCAGACGATTCGCCCGCGGTGGACTCGGAGGCGTAGGAGGCGGGCCCCCCAGGGAAGGTGATCGGGAATCACGTGTGACACGGATCGAGTTTGCCCACGAGCCAGCGTTGGTCACGGCGGGCGATGCAGGGGGCGACCTCCCGCGAGGAGGGCTGTCAGCAGGATCTGACGGCCAAGCCGCGGTGGCGCAAACGAATCGAGGTGACATCAAGTCCTCGGGCCCATGGCTGCTGGATGATGGCGACGGCGTACGGCAGTGCGCGATGTGCGACAAGTGCGGTGGCGAGCGGCTGCTGGACCTGGCTCGAGATGGCCCCGCGACAGCCTGAGATGGTCGTGCGATGTGCGACAAGCGCGGTGGCGAGCGGCTGCCGGACCTGGCTCGAGATGGCCCTGCGACAGCCCGGGATGGTCCTGCGCCTGCGGCAGGAGCAGGTGGCTGCGCAGGGGCTCGCTTCGTGAGCCTCGTGTTGACCATGTTGTTGGGCGGTGGCGGCCTACGCCTTGCATCTGCCTCGAGTGCATCGTAGCCCTGCTGCCTGGTGTTGACCGCCTTGAGCATCTTCCTCCAGGCGCACGTATTCCTGGGCAGCGGCATTCTCGGAGAACACCCTGCCAGGCCCCCCAAGACCATCCCCCACCGGGTAGTACTTGGTGCTCGAACCCAGGGAGACGAGCTCCAGAGGTGGCCCCTCGCTGCCATGTCGATTGTACTGTCGGAGGATGCCAACCGAGAGGGATTCCATGTCCACCGGGCAAAGGTACCTGAGCAGCTGGTACGTCCAGACACCAGTGCTCTCGTACCAGTGAGGGAGTTGGAGCTCGTCCAGCAACTCCTCACTGTTGTACACGAGTGCATGATCCAGCGTGCAGCGCATCAGCTCGAGGTACTGCGTGGCTGTGCTCGGTTGGACACAGAGGACACGCTCCTTCAGGTCCCACATGAGGGTGCCAGCGACCTCACCACTGGGGTATTTGAACAACTCCTGGAGCGTGTCCTGCAGTCGCTGGATTGGGTTGAGGCTGTCGCGCGCTCTGCCTGGCTCCCTGGGCTTGACGACGTCCTGCTTGTTGGCAGAGGACGGCACGTGTGTCATATAGCTCCCCTTGAGCACCCAGCGGTCCTTCTCCTCATCGTGATCCAGCTTCTGGTCCACATACAGCCAGTTAGGGGGCATCAGCTGATCCATCGTCACCCACTGCTGCTCGAGACAACGGACGAACTCCACGCAGACATGTTCTTGGGAAGGTCTGGCTGGCATGTCCTTGGGAAGGTCTTGAAGGATGCGGCAAAGACGTGCAACATGGTGCCGGTCCAGGTACAGTCTCTGATCCGCCCAGTTGTGGTCAAGAGGGGCATCCAGAGACGGACGACCCCCAACCACCTGGTCCTCAGTGACCCACCTCGCGCGTCCACCCTCCCAGGGGTTCGGTTCTGCGTAGAGTTGTGCGAGCATGCGCTCCGACACTGCCCGTGCGGCGGGCGCCAGTAACGCCAGGTCACTCCTTCGACCACCTTCAAGGGAACATGTGTGACTGCGACACCTCTCCTCGATCTCCGCGCGTGTGGCGACTCGGGGTCTAGGGAGCTCAGCAGGAGGCCTTGGCGAAGACGCTGGTGACCCCACTGGTGAATCGTAGCCGTCATAGATGTGCTCAGGCTGAATCCCAGAGGCAGCAAACCTCTCCTCCCTCGTGCTCAGAGGTGGGTGCCCTAGCCATTCGCACTCCATCCCCTGCCCAAAGATCTCCGACTGCAAACACACCACTGGGTCCACCCGCCTGGGCAGGTGAGGACGCCTGGGTGGTGTCATGTCAACCAACGGAAGCACCACCTGAGCGTCCATGCCCAAAATCGTCGGCGCATGCGACACGGCCACGCAACTTCCAAGCTTGATGTCGATCATCAGGGACTTCTTCAGTGGCCCGGTGCCTATCAGCAGGTCCCAAGAGTTCTCGGGCTCGAAGGTCACGAAGGCGTATAGCCGGTGAAGCGTCATGTGTGGCGTGCCCGCAGCCAGTATGACATCCACGTAGCAGTAATGCGTGAACTTCGTGGGGCTGTTGTCACACCTGGTGACTTTGGCGCCGGTGCTGGCCTCGTACACCGTGAGGCCCAGCCGCCTCACGACCGCGATGGAGATGATGTTGCAGTTGGCGCCGGTGTCCATGAGGATCGCCCGGTATAGCATAAGCTCACCACCAGATGACACCAACGCCAGTCCCTCATACAGGGTGGCATTCCGCAACTTGCAGATGGGCTGCACCTGAGTCATCAGCAACACCTGCTCGTCGGTCAGGTGCTGCTTCATCTTTGCCCTCAGCGCGTCGTAGGCGAGGGTCTTGATGGTGCCAGCTCGTACATGTCCATGGTCGCTGAAGTCAACCACCCCCAGGTCGTCCACACAGGCAGCGGCCGCACATCGAGCGGCGGCGCTGTCGACCACACCGTTGGGCATCTCGTCCAATGGCACCTCCTCGATCGCGCGGTGTTCTGCACCATCTGCCTCTTCTCTTACCCCCTGCGTCACTGTGGCGTGCGTGTCCTCCAGCTCATGCTCGTTGACCTCGGTGGCTTGCTCGGTTGCATCATTCGGATCGTTGCCCATGAGCTCCTCCAGCGCCAAGAGGTTCTCGATGTCCTTCGGGAGGTCGATGGCGTGCTGGGATATCAGGATGGCCGCAATCTGCGAGCAAGTGCGCACGGAGCTGCGAAGATTGGATGCCAACAGGTGAAATTTCCTGCTGAGTACGTTGGGAGGAACGGCTCTGGGCACCTGAGCGGCCTTGTCGAACTCCTCCGGCGTCTTGACCTGGAAGCTCTGCATCTTAGACTGGACGCTTGCATGTGATTGGGCATTTGGAACATGGACCTATCGGCCGCAGGTGTATGTGGGTCTTGGTATTCAAGAATCCGCTGGTCAGAGCCAGGATGTTACGGGGTGGAGAAGGTGAAGGCATTGGTATGTTCACTTTCAGTTTGGGCAAGTTCATGGCAGATGGTGATACGACCCAGTATGCTGAACAAGCCCATATTTGAGTCTGTGCTACTGCACGCAGCAGCTACAGATGGGGGATGTTGGAAATCTGGGCTTGCATGAAAGAGCTTAGCGTTCGATCTCAGAATGTCAGAATTTCAAAAAATTTGTAGCTCTACGATCTTGTGCTGTGTTGAGATTGCTCGGACAGTTACCGACACCAGTGAATGTTAATGACGAACTTATGATTATCCGCGAGTGTTAAGATTGCTCGGGTCCGAGAGTATTCGTCCCATCATGCACACGCGTTTGCGACAGCTGTAACAAACGCCGGCTTCTCATGGTACCGCGCCGGGTTTGTCCAGCTGGTGACACACGTGACAGAGATGACAAGTATGACAGGCTTCGCTAAGATGACTGCCCGAGAGGTGCAGACCTGCCAGAGAAGATATGGTCATTATCGGGTGACCAAGAAATGATAAGATGAAGATGACAGTGACTACTCTGCCACTGACGTGTCAGTCAAAATGTGGTGAACGGTAACATTGTTAGAGCTGGCATAGAATAATGACTTTCCATTGGCCAGATGAAGATTTAAGGGCTAGAACCCGTTACAGTTTTGGGAAATGTGACAGAGCATTGAGATATAAGTAAGCTCTGACTGTAGGTCAGGCTAGTGGACTCATTATTGTTTTGCCTTCGCAAGTGCTATGTGGCTGTTCGCGTGCCAGTGCTAGAGTGCTAAAACAGTTCTGCTCACAGCTTTTGTACAATAATTCGTACTTTGTGGTTATTATACCGATTTTTGATGAATATATTTTACTGCTGTTTTTATTCTTTTTCATGTTGGAAATCTGGGCTTGCATGAAAGAGCTTAGCGTTCGATCTCAGAATGTCAGAATTTCAAAAAATTTGTAGCTCTACGATCTTGTGCTGTGTTGAGATTGCTCGGACAGTTATTGACACCAGTGAATGTTAATGACGAACTTATGATTATCCGCGAGTGTTAAGATTGCTCGGGTCCGAGAGTATTCGTCCCATCATGCACACGCGTTTGCGACACAAGTGTGGCATTTGCGATACAGTGCTTGTGCGAATGGGGTATATGAATAGGTAAAGTGGTGCGACGTGGGGGGAGACGGCCGCAGAAGCTCGAAGGACGCTGTAGAGGTCCGCGACCATGTCGGCGTCGCTGTACTGCGGGTGGAGCTTTTTGTGCTTGTCGGCCAGCGTGCGGAAGGCCGCGAGTTGCGGGGCGGGGTCGACGGTCTCGTCGAGAATAACCGCCCTGAGGCGGACCCAGAAGCGATGTGCGTCGGGGTCCCCGATGCCCTCCACATGGAAACGAAGGCGCTGCAATGCGCAGCGGCCATCGCGGGGATGCACCTCCGCGGACTCCTCATACAGGGTGAGGGCAGTGGAGCGGAGGACCGTGGGGAGGACGGCATACACGAGCTCGTTGAGGACGATGTGGTAGTCGGAGTACTCGTTGTCCAGGTCCAGAAGCTTGGCGATGTCATCACGGGAAACGGGCCCGAAAACATGGGCCATGTTGGCGAGCAAGACCGCGAAGTCCGACTCAGCTTCAGGTCCATCAAGAGTGAGGCCGACGTTGCTCTTGAAGCCGTGGGTCCGAAGGAGCTTGGCCAACTCCTCGCCGTAGGAGAAGGCGTAGTCCAGTTTGTCCGCGAATTCGGTAGGCTGGGAGGGCTTCACAGGCGTGGAGACCCAAACCGTAGGGTCAGCGTGAAATTCAGCAGAGGTGGCCGCCCGAGAGACTGGAGTCGGCTTGGTGGTCAACTGCGACATGCGCACAATCGAGCCCCCAGTGCCGCCACGGTTGGGGCTAGCGGATGAAGTAGGGCTGGCGGAGGAATGCCCTGCAGGAGAACCCCGCGCAGCACGAAGGCGGCTGCCGAGGGAGACGCGGTCCGTGCTCATCTCTGGAAGAACGTAGCGTGGAATGACGTCGGGTTGGGTGTGCGAATGCCGCACGAAATCCGGGAGCTGGTTCCGCTCGAGGAAATGGACCGGTGCCGTAAAAAAACACGCGGTTAGTGGTGAATGAAAAAGCTGGCAATGCGCTGTAACAAACGCCGGCTTCTCATGGTACCGCGCCGGGTTTGTTCAGCTGGTGACACGCATGACAGTGGTGACAGCATGACAGGCTTTACGAAGATGACCATCTGTGAGATGCAGACTCGTCAGAGAAGATATAGTCACCATCAGGTGACCAGAGAATGATAAGACGAAGATGGCAGTGACTCCTTTGCCGCTGACGTGTCAGTCAGAATGCGGTAAACGGTAACATTGTTAGAGCTGGCATGGGATAATGACTTTCCATTGGCCGGATGAAGATTTAAGGGCTAGAACCCGTTACAGTTTTGGGAAATGTGACAGGACATTGAGATATAAGTAGGCTCTGACCGAAGGTCAGGCTAGTGGACTCATTATTGTTTTGCCTTCGCAAGTACTAGGTGGCTGTTCGCGTGCCAGTGCTAGAGTGCTAAGACAGTTCTGCTCACAGCTTTTGTACACACAATAATTCGTATTTTGTGATATAATATCAATTTTGACGGATATATTTTACTGCTGTTTTCATACTTTTCCAAAACAATAATGTCCTGCGCGGAGCGGCTTTTTATTTCAGTGTTAATCCGGAAGTGAAGGCCCTTTGGCGAGAAGTTAGCAGCAGTTGAAAGAGCGGATTCGGAAGTCAGGCGACTCCAGGGGCACCCACGGTGCACTGGCGGAACCTTTTTCTTCCCTGAGCTTGGTGGTACTTGCACTGGAAGAGCTTCCAGCAACAGCGGCGACGGATCAGCTTTGAATTCACTAGACATGAGCGGTTTCCTTCTGCACAGTGATATGCTTAACACCTTTGTCTTCAGCGAATCCAGGGGCACCCCTGGTGCACTGGCCTAGCTGCTGACAGGTGTCCTTCAGTTTAAGCTAATCAGCACTGCATGAGCTTGGGCGGCGGCAGCGACAAAGTCAATCAGCAGTTAATGTACACCTGGATGAGCAGCTCTCAGTGGTTCTTTCAGCTGACCACCTTGCTTGAAGTGAATCCAGGGGCACCCCTGGTGCACTGGCTTAACTGAAAGGCAGGTGTGTGTCACCTGGGAGCTAATCAGCAGCGGCATCTGCCCTGTCTTACCGGCTAAGAGTGGATCAACAGCTGATGTGCACCTTGATGAACTATCTTCCAGTGGGCTTTCCAGCTGGCCACCTTGTCTGAAGTGAATCCAGGGACACCCCTGGTGTACTGGCTTAGCTGAAAGGCAGGTGTGCTTGGCCTGTGAGCTAATCAGCGGCGACATCTGCTTTTATTTACCAGCGAAGAAGTGGATCAGCAGTGAATCACTGCTCTATGTCTGGAACTGCAACTTACGGTTTCTTGGGCAGCTCCACCTTGTCTGACGGTTAATCCAGGGACACCCCTGGTGTACTGGCCTAAGCCTGAAGCAGAGGAAGAGCTTGCTAGAGGACTGGCAGCTGCATCAACTCTGAAGGCGACAACTGAGTGGTCTATTCCCTGGTGTGACACAGTGACCTGGTGGATTTAGAGTTAATTACGTTTCCAGCCTGGAGTGCTGCTCACTGCTGGAGTGACCTTCTGCTGCCTTATCACAATGTGTTGGAGAATTCTTCTATCCTTTCTACAGTATTGGTCAGCCGAGCTCGAAGCTAAATTCTTGATGAAGGGCACCAAAGAGAAAGAAGATCTCTTGATCGCCAAGCCGCAGACCAACGAGCAGGACGGTCTCGCCTACGTGAAGAGCTGTCGTCGCAGGGAGGCAGCTCTCAACACCGGCAGGAGGGTGGAGGACTCCGTCGTCAGGCAGAACATCGAGGAATGCATTAAGGGCCTGCGCATCAAAGAATACCGAGATCGCGTGTCCGAGCAGCTGCGCGTCAGTCATCCTGCCCCCAACAGGGTTACTTGGGAGGACCTCGAGGTGATTGTGGAGGTGCAGGACAAGCTCAAGAACGATGCAGAGGCTTGGGCCCTCACGCTGCAGCAGGAGCTGGTTCGCAGGCTCAACTGCGTGTACTCCTGCTTTGAGGCCAGGCAGATGGGGCTTGACCTGTCTGCGCTGGTATCAGCCATGAGGCGCTCGGGTTCTGCCTCCAAGACTGGGGACAGACGCAGGGACCCCAAGAAGAAGGAGCAGGCACAGCATGGTGGCGACGACGCCAAGAAGCCCGTGAGGGAAGCGAATAATGCCGAGCGTCAGAAACCTTCTTACAGCAAGGTGCCACCACCTGATGCTTCGAAGAAGTTTCAGTGTGACTGGTGCTTCACGCGCCTGCCTCACTCCCCAGATCGCTGCTACACGGGGTGGCGTGATTCCCGGGTGCCGCCCAACTTCCATAAGGACAGGCAGAACTCCAAGTGGCCAGATGAGGTTAAGAATGCCCAGATGCGTGCCTACAACATCGCACACCGCTTTGACAAGCACAAGATGGGGATCACTACCAAGGAGTGGCTTAAGCTCCCCGAGGCCAAGCAGAAGCAACCACAGCAGCAGCAGCAGCAGCAGCAAGTGGCTGCCAGTGCCGAGGTTAAGGAGAAGCTCGCCGCAGAATTGTCAGGCCTCCAGGCAGGGTCACCTCCAAAGGATGACGAGATCGCCGATGCACAGGCTCTATCAGAGGCCAGCGATGCGGATACCGAGTACAACTCCAACTTCACTCAACAGGCAGAATACGAGGAGGATGAGCAGGACTGCCCTGCTGGGGGTGGTTTGGGAGGTGGTCATGGTGTTGGCATCGATCACGCACCGAGTCTCCAGGCCAGCGCCGCTGTCGCCTTGGGCAACACTCAGCAGATGCGGGGCTTCCAGGTCAAGACGCCGGAGGAGTTCGACAGGGCCGCTAAGGTGCCTAGAGCCGTCCCTCCCGACTTACTCAGCAGGAAGGTCCACCTGTTGGCATCCAATCTTCGCAGCTCCGTGCGTGCCTGCTCGCAGATTGCTGCCATCCTGATATCCCAGAACGCCATTGATCTCCCGAAGGACATCGAGAATCTTGTGGCACTGGAGGAGCTCCTGGGCAAGGATCCGAATGACGCAACCGAACAGCCCGCCGAGGTCAATGAGCATGAGTTGGAAGACACGCACGCCGCAGCGACGCAAGGAGCAAGAAGGGAAGCAGACGGTCCATGACATCGTGCAACCGAGGAGGTGCCATTGGACGAGATGCCCAATGGGGTGGTCGACAGCGCCGCCGCTCGATGTGCAGCTGCTGCCTACGTGGACGATCTGGGGGTGGTTGACTTCAGTGACCATGGACATGTGCGAGCTGGTACCATCAAGACCTCCGCTTACGACGCACTGAGGGCAAAGATGGCGCAGCATCTGACCGACGAGCAGGTGCTATTGATGGCTCAAGTTCAGCCCATCTGCAAGTTGCAGAATGCCACTCTATATGAGGGGCTTGCGCTGGTGTCATCCGGTGGCGAGCTTATGCTGTACCGGGCAATCCTCATGGACACCGGCGCCAACTGTAACATCATCTCGATCTCTGTTGTGAGGCGGCTGGGTCTCACGATTTACGAAGCCACCACCGGCGCCAAGGTCACCAGATGTGACAACAGTCCCACGAAGTTCACCCATTATTGCTACGTGGACGTCATTTTGGCAGCGGGCACGCCGCACATGACGCTTCACCGCTTGTATGCCTTCGTGACCTTCGAGGCTGAGAACTCCTGGGACCTGTTGATAGGCACTGGGCCGCTGAAGAACTCCCTGATGATTGACATCAAGTTGGGAAGTTGCGTGGCCGTGTCGCATGCACCGAAGGTCTTGGGCCTGGATGCTGAGGTGGTCCTTCCGCTGGTCGACATGACGACACCCAAGCGTCCTCACCAGCCCAGGAGGTTGGACCCGGTGGTATGTTTACAATCTGAGATCTTTGGGCATGAGACGGAATGCAGATGGCTGGAGTGCCCACCCTTGGGCACAAGGGAGGAGAGGTTTGCTGCCTCTGGGATTCGGTCTGAGCACATCCTTGACGGCGAGGAGTCGCCGGTGGGGTCACCAATGCCTTCGTCAGGGCCATCTGCTGCGCCCCCTAGACCCCGAGCCATCACACGCGCAGAGGTCGAGGCGGCATCTCGCGTTCACACGTGTTCGCTTGAGGGAGGACGAAGGAGCTACCTGGCGCCGCTGACGTCCGCCGAGCTGGCAGGGTCAGAGCGCATGCTTGCGCAGCTTTACGCAGAACCAAACCCCTGGGTGGGTGGGCGCACGAAGTGGATTACCGATAGCCAGTCGACGGGGGGTCGCCCACCTCTGGGCGCTGATCTTGACCACAACTGGGCGGACCAGAGGCTGTACCTGGACCGGCACCATGTGGCGCGTCTTTGCCGCATCCTGCAGGAGCTCCCTGAGGACTTGCCAGCTAGACCTTCCCAGGAGCATGTCTGCGTGGAATTCGTCCGTTGCCTCGAGCAGAAGTGGGTGATGGTGGAACAGCTGTTGCCCCCTAACTGGCTGTATGTGGACCAGAAGTTGGATCACGACGAGGATAATGACTGTTGGGTGCTCGAGGGGAGCTATATGACACACGTGCCATCCCTTGCCAACAAGCAGGACGTCGTCAAGCCCAGGGAAGAAGGTCGAACGACCCGAGCACATGGAAACTCGATCCAGCGACTGCAGCATACGCTCCAGGAGCTGTTTACATATCCCAGCGGTGAGGTCGCTGGCACCCTCATGTGGGACCGGAAGGAGCGTGTCCTCTGTGTACAGCCAAGTACAGCCACGCAGCACCTCGAGCTGCTGCGCTGCACGCTGGATCATGCGCGAGTGTACAACAGTGAGGAGTTGCTGGGTGAGCTTCAGCTCCCTCATTGGTACGAGAGTACTGGTGTTTGGACATACCAGCTGCTCAGGTACCTCTGCCCGGTGGACATAGAGTCCCTCTCAACTGGCATCCTCCGACAGTACGATCTGTATGGCAGCTTGGCGCCACCTCTGGAGCTCATCGTCCTGGGATCGAGCACCAAGTACTACCCGGTGGGAGATGGTCTTGGGGGAGATGGTAAGGTGTTCTCCCAGAATGCCGCTGCTCAAGAGTACTTGCGCTTGGGGGAGATGAGGAAGATGCTCAAGGCATCCAACACCAGGCGGGAGGGCCAACAGGCGCTCAATGCAGATGCGCAACGGAGGCCACCACCGCCCAACAACTTGACCAACTTCAGACTCACCAAGCGAGCCCCCACGCAGCCACCCGCTCCTGCCGCGGGAGCAGGACCATCCCGGGCTATCGCGGGGCCATCTCGTGCCAGGTCGAGCAGCCACTCACCACCTCGTTCGGCGCAGAGTGCACGACCATCTCAAGCTGTCGCGGGGCCGTCTCGGCCCAGGCCCAGTGGCCATTCGCCAACTCGCTTCGCGCACATGGCATACGCTCGTACTGCGTCGCCTTCGTCCAGCGATCATGAGGCCGAGGATTTGGTGTCGTCAGATCTTGACAGCAGCCCTCCTCGTAGGGGGTCGCCCTCCGCATCCTCTGCCATGACCAACACTGGCACGTGGGCGAACTCTTTCCGTGTTCCGCGTGACTCCCCGTCAGTTTCTTCGGGAGGCCCACCTCCTACGCCTCCGAGCCCACCGAGGGATCGTCCTCTGCCTCGGGCTCCTGGGTGGGTGCCTCCATCCCCAACGGAGTCAGATTACGACGCTACACGACTGGCCACCGAATCTGGTCACTCGTTGCGCCAGTTCCTGTCCGCAGAAGGGGTGGAGGCCCTGAGGGATCGTCACAACCTCACTGTCTTCATAATACGGTTTCGCATAACGGACTATGATCAGTGCAGACAACGGCGCATCATGTACGAGCTCGGCGTCTGCAACCAGGAGCGGGGTCTCAGGATGCGGAAGCGTCCAGGCATCACCAGCCAAGTCGAAAGGAAGCACAACAAGACCATCGCATGTGGGGAACAGGGCTGGCGTCTCCCTCTCGGGGGACAAACTACGTCTTCCGGCCTCCTGGGGGCCATGACTTCAGCCTGGGCTGATTTGTCGCACCGTGACTCGGGGCACAGGTTGCCGGGGGGCCATGCGCGGAACGTCGAGTTCGCGCTGTGCAAGTACATGGAGGTTGGATCGGCGCATGTGCTGCGCTGCGTGGCGAATCCGGGTGCCAAGCCCGTGTACTACATCTTCTTGGAAGACGAGCAGTGTCTTTCTTGGCGAGCTGAATTCACGAATGAGTACTTCGAGCGAGACGACCGGAAGTTCACTTCCTTGCAATGGGGGACCAGGCATTCAGCCGCGCCGTGGTTGATGCCAGCCCTAGGGGCCTTGGAGGCGCTGCGTCTTCCGCCTCCGCCGCCGCCACCGCCCGCCCATCAGGCTCACGTGGCCGAGCGGCCAGAGCACGTGGATGCGGCTTCACGGAGGAATGTGTTCGAGGTTCGAGACCCCCCTGCTCGTGGACAGCCAGGCGCGGGCGGCGTTGCACGCGCATCTGCCCCTTCTGTCAATCGCCATGGGGCCGCCACCCGCGTCGTTCATGCGCCAAGGGATTCCAGGATACCAGCCGGTCTCACGTCCCGGTGTCCTCCTTCTCCGGCTTCAATATGCAGCGCGGAGACGCAGGCGTTCCAGCGCTACACAGACGAGCAGCGTGAGGCGCAGAGGCAGACAAATTTTCAGCAGGGCTCCCCGGGCGCAGCGGGCGGGCGGCCCTGGTGAACGACCGACGCTGTGGCCGTGGGCCGCCTGCACGGGCGGTCCACTTACGGCCAGGTGTCCTGCGAGCGTGTATCACGTTTGCAGGCAGTGCAGTGGTTTGGTGGTGGTTGGGACGCGGTCCCGTTCCCTTGGTCGCCATATGGGCGATGTGGGAGGCAACAACTTGGCACCTGTCATGGTGCCCCTTTCAAGTTTGGTGGAGGCGTTTCGTGCCCTCGCTTTTGCACCAGCTGCCCGTATGGTGGTCAACTGCTCGATGTTGTCCCCTTCGTGCATCCTATGACATCTGGGTCTTGTGGGCTTTCGCCTGCGTTTGGTACGTTGGGCTCCTCATCTTGCGCGTCACGGGCGTCTATGCTGGCATGCACCGCGTGCGTGCAGGGGATTGGGTGGTGATGCCCCTTCGGATGGTGGTCATTTCCTTGGCGTGCTGGTCACAATGTGTGATCTTCCTCCTCTTCATGGTCCTCTCCTGGCTTTGGGTTTGTGCCGACATCTACGCTGGAGACGTGGCATGCCACGGCTCTGGTCCCTCGCATTGCCCGCTTGACGCCGGTCACATTCGACGTGGCCGCGGATGGACCATTCCGACCCTGCGCTGGTCACAAGTCTTCTTGTTGGGCCGCGTGCACTTGCCCGTTTTGCCCGCCAGGTTGGACAAGCCTCGCTTCGCGGCGCGCTGGGCGCAACTACGACGCAATCTTCGCCTTCATCGCGTCACACAAGCCGCCTACATGGCGCTTGTCCTTGCGGTCGTGATCTTTACTGCTGCTGGTGGGAGTACTCGCTTAGCGCACGGGGGGTGGAGAGTCATGGCGTGCTTCTTCGCTTCGCACTCGCCGGCAGCTGCAGCGCATTTCAACCGAATTTTGCGATTTTTCCTGCTTTTGTGCGGAATCTTATGGGTCGCTGGCAAGATGACAGAGTGTTCGCCTACTTATGGCATCACATCACCCACACGCAGCGCCTGGGGTTCGTCCCCCTGCACTTCCTGGGAGGCTCAGCAATCCTCAAGGCAATGGGAGCCTGGCTGGGTGGTCAACGTCGCGGAGCAGGATGAGGTCTTACCGTACACCGTGCTGGACGAGCTTCAACCTTTGGGTGACACGACAGTGACCAAGGACGAGGCAGCGTGGCTCGACACTGAGCTCAATGCCACGTTTGGAGGACATCCTGACTTCAAGGAGGAACACTGGGAGGAAATGCGGAATGTTCTTCGCAGGTGCAAGACCACCTTTGCCAACAGCCCTCACGATCTGAAAGGCTACAAGGGCAAAGCGAAGCACAACACGTTCTCCATCCCTTTCGTAGACGAATCCAAGGCCGCCTACCAGAGACCTAGGAAGTACAGTCCGGGCGAGCAGGAAATCATCGATATTCATTGCAAGGAACTTTTGGAGTATGGCTTCATAGAGCCAGCAGCCAAGCATTGCAGGCATGCGAGCAACGTGGTCGTAGCTGGCAAGAAGGATCACGAGACTGGCCTGTGGACTCAGACGAGGTTCTGCGTGGACCTCAGGGGTGTCAATCGACACTCCCTCAAAGACAACACGCTGCCGCACCGACCAGAGGAGCTCTACCAGAAGGTGGCCAAGGCCAAGTTCAAGACCACTCTGGATGCCACCAAAGCTTTCCACCAGATTCCCATGGCTACGGAAGAGGACAGGAGCAAGACGGCGTTCTGGTGGAAGAATCAGTTGTACCAGTACACCTCGATGCCTTTTGGCGCAGCTGGAGCTACTTCTGCGTTCGTAAGAATCATGGACTACGAGTTACGGCACTTGCAACATTGCACGGTGGCGTACGTCGATGACGTAGTGGTCTACACGGATTCCACGCCTGAGCAGCATTTGAAGGACGTTGAGGATGTACTTCGCACCTTGGGGGATGCTGGCATCCGTTTGCATGCAGGCAAGAGCACCTTTGGTGCAGCCACGGTGGACTTTCTGGGCTATCGCATTGGTCACAACTCCATTGGCGCGCAAGAAGCCAAATGCAAGGCCATACAAGAGCTTCCAAGCCCTCAGGACAAGACTGGGCTCCGCTCGATCTTGGGCATGATGAACTACTACAAGGGCCTGGTGGGTGAGCCAGGGGGGCCAAACTACTCTGAGATGGCCCGCCCTCTCAATGACTTGCTCAAGAAGGAGGGCACTGACATCAAGGCAGCCTGGGGGAAGGAGCAAGACCAAGCACTCCAAGAACTTAAGGATGCTCTCTGTTCTGGGAGGTGCCTGAGGCCCATCGATTACGACAGACCTCTCATATTGTACACTGATTGGAGCACCTATGGCATTGGCGCAGTGCTGGGCCAGAAGGACGATGATGGGAAGGAATATATTTGTATGGCAATCAGCCGATCTCTGAGTAAAACGGAGAGACAGTACGCCAGCTTCAAAGGTGAGATGCTCGCAGTGGTATGGGCAGTGCGCACGTTGAGGCAGTACTTGCATGGAGTCCACTTCACCTTGGTGACCGACCACTCACCGCTCACCACCCTGATGGAGAAGGCCGATCTCCAAGGGCAACATCTACGCTGGGCAATCAGCTTGCAGGAGTTCGACTTCACGGTGCAGTACCGTCCAGGAGCCAAGAACAGCAACGCTGACGTGCCGTCTCGCTACCCACTGCCGTCCACGACAGATGAGACTGGAGCAAGGCATGAGAGGGAGAAGGTGACTGCGTTTCACGCAGGCGTGGGGGAAGTTCACACGAAGGACTTTTGTGACCACTTGTGCCTTATGTTGGCTGGGGATGCTTCCCCAGGGGAAGAGGCCACGCCAGAGGTGCAGGTTGCCAACTACTGCAGGATGGCTGCCATGGAGCAGCTGGGTACAGGACCAGTGCATCGTCTGTTCGATTTGCACTACCACGAGGAATTGGAATGCAATCATGGAGACATGTTCGACACTGACTTGCCCGAGCTGGTGACCGACTCTGGGAGGCTAGCCAGAGCAGCCTGGAAGGCGCTGAGCCTGGTTAGGCCAACGCGAGGCACGCATGGCGAGGGAAGCCCTGCTGTGTACAGCAATGAGTACTTTGAAGGTGAGCGCATCCTGAAGCCCGAGAAGGTCGACACCAGGGTGCTGAGCAGCCGATTCTTCTCGCAAGCTCGGCAGGAAGGCGTGGTGTGCTACGAACCATGTGGAGGCCTATGTGCTGGGCTGGAAATGTTGCTCCGCAGTGGGATGAAGGTGGATCGCTACCTGTATCAGGACATATCCCCGAGCAGTCAGACGGTTGCCAGAGCCAGGTGTGCGGCATTGCTGAGACGATACCCTGACCTCATCTCGCCCCAGGCAATAGAGCTTGGGGCTTTACCCCAAGACCTGCGCGAGACCACCAGCGCCGACTTCATACGAGCAGGAGCTCTTCAAGGACGCCAGTGGGTCATGGTATGTGGGTTCCCATGTCAGGATCTCTCCCCTGCTGGAACACTCACAGGCCTGGATGGCAGGCACAGCAAATTATTTTATGAAGTGGTCAGGCTTCTGTCCACACTCCAGCAGCTGCAGCGGCAGAGGCCTCCAGGTTATATCCTGGAAAATGTTTCTCCGTTGTCGCACAGACCTGGAACCAAGATCAGGGACGAGGTGTTCCCGTACATTGCCAGCGTCATTGGTAGACCAGTGTCCTTTGATGCAGCACAAGCAGGCGCCTACGCACATCGGTTGCGGGCGTATTGGAGCAACTTGTTCCAGAGCCACCAGTTTCGCTCCGTCATGAGCAAGGTGGTGAGACCAGAAGGACGAATTGTATCGTCAATCATATGCAAGGGCTGGCATCCCAGGCCAGTGATAAGGACAGACCGCGCGCCTCACTACGTGGTGAACGTGGTGGGAGAACCATTGAGGGCATTACCCACCATCATGGCGACGCAAGGGTCAAGAGCGTTCAGAAGAGCGAGGATGGGCACCGTGGTGCGCAACCAGGACGGCGAAGACGCCGAGGAAGAATCTCGAGAAGTTAACCTCGAAGAGAAGACGCGAGCCATGGGCTACAGCGCAAGTGAGCTACGCATGGCCGACGGCCTAAGCGACGTAGAATTGGCGAGCATTCTGGGCCTGGCCATGGATCGCAGAGCAATGGAACTGCTGATGGCAGTCGCAGAAGCAAGCAGGAAGGGGCTTCCTCACAGCAAGGAATCCCCAGAGGCGGAGAATTCCCCAGGACAGCCCATCGCTGTAGACAACAACTGGGCAGACCACGAGAGGTCGGACCTTCAGCAGAGGGAAGCTTTGCTGGCGGAATGGGTTGAGAATTCGAACGCATACACCCAGCAGGTGGCGAAGACTATGACCCATCGCGACTGGGAGGAGAAGCTGCGGATAATGTGCTCGCAAGGGCAGAAAGGCGCAGAAGGAATTGGAGCCCAGCGACAGAAGGCTGGAACCAAGAAGAAGAAGAAGAACGAGTGGCAGCTCTACACCATGGCGCAGTATCGTCAGAGGCATGAGAACCACTTCGTGAAGGAGGGCGCGATCCCAGCAGTGCACGTGGATGTGCCTGCCTGGAGTCCGCCTACCAGAGAGTCAGAGATGAGGCTCCCCAGGTTGACGTGTACCACCAGGTTCGAGGACCTGATGGCCAGCGTGGCTGAGCAGCAGGTAGATCGTGACAAGCATCGAGATGTACACGATGATGCATGGTGCCTCAGATGGTTGAAGTCCAATGGTAGAGTGAGGTTGCCCGAAGAGGAAGTTCGTCGAGTAAGGAGGCGAGCAGCACGACATCGATGGGACAAGGCCACGGACGAGATCTACATGGTCACTATGTCGGGCAAGGAGGTGAGAATACCTAAGCCTGCTGACCGTCTCGCGTTGGTCAAGGAATACCACTCCAGAACGGGACATTGGGGCATAAGGCGGACGCAGCATCTTTTGTGGCAGCGCCATTGGTGGGCCGATTTGAAGAAAGACGTGGAGGCTGTGGTCACTCAGTGTGAGACCTGTCAGCGTGTGAAGACTCATTATGCGAGAGAGGAGGCATGTTTGTCCCCCCTTGAGATCGTGTCGTTCATGTATCGTTGGTCGCTGGATCTGGCATGGCCCTCGAGGAGAGAGACCAAGTCTGGCAACAACCGAGTGCTCATCATGACCGAGCACTACACCAGGTTCATAGTCTGCGTGCCCATTCCCGACAAGGAGGCGAGCACCATCGCAGCGGCATTTCGCAGTCATGTCCTGGCTGTGTTTGGTGCGCCAGCAGAATGCTTGGTGGATGGAGGTAAGGAGTTTGAAGGCGAGTTCAAGCAGTTGTGCAGAGATTGCCTGATCGACCGGCGAGTTACCTCGCCAGACTCTCCAGAAGGCAATGGGCTGACCGAGCGAGTGGTACGCACTATGAAGTTTTGCTTCAAGAAGCTTGCCTTGGAGAAGGGTCTCGATTATGAGTGGGATGAGCAGCTTTGGCCACTGGTGTTGAGCTATAATGCAGCACGCCAGGAGTCCACGGGGGTGGCGCCGTTCACCATGTTGTTCGCCCAAGAGGCAGTAGTGCCGCCTGATTTGAAACGGGCACCCAGCATAGATTTTGCTGTTGAGGTCGAAGATGAGAAGGATGCCAGAGTCAAGGACCTCCACCAGAGAGCACAGGTGGTGAGGCGATTGATGGTACACGCTGGTTGCAGCCTGGAGGTCGCACAGCATCGTGACACATTACATTACGAAAGGAGAAGGGGTGGGGGCTACGAGCCTAGTCCACACCAGTTCAAGGTGGGTGATTTCGTCTATATCAGGCAGAAGCCCCGCAGCGGCATGGAAGTCGCGACCAAATCCGCCATCCTGAAGCTGGTCAAGATACAGCGAGATGGTGTGGTGGTGCTTGAGGACGCCACCAAGTTAAGAGAGAAGAGCACCGTGCAGAGCATCGCGCCATGTCACCTACAGGTGAAGGATCAGTATGACTGCAGTGCAGCCGTTCCCAGTAAGCACCTAGCATGTGAAGTTTGCAGGAAGACCGATGGGGAGGCAGAGATGCTGTTGTGTGACGCATGCAACAGGGGGTATCACTTGTGGTGTTTGACCCCAGCACTGGATGGAGTACCAGAAGGCGAGTGGCTATGCCCCATGTGCTCAGGCACGGGGAGGCAAGCCGCCAATGCCGAGGTGCAGACCCAGAAAGACGAGAGCTCTGGTGCCATAGAGGACAAATTGGGCATGAAGGAGCAGCAATTGAATGAGAAGCTGTCGGCGGAGATGCGCCTGTTGCCAGCAGACGTGGGTCCTCGTCGGGTGGTGAAGGGAGACAAGTTCCAGCCTTGGCATGCCATTTCATCGAGAGAGATGCTGTTGAAGGAGGAGGACATGTTCTTGGGCATGCCTGATCAGATTGATTGGGGAAGACAGGACAAGCTCTCTGAGGCTGTGCAGATCTTCATGCCAGGGCATTGGAATGAGGGGCATCGCACGGTGCTGAGCAAGAAATATCGGGAACAGAAGGCCATGGCAAGACATCTGAGGGATGCACCTCTTATGCCTGCGCTGGCTGAAGAAGAAGTTGAAAGACGAGGAGAGCTGAGGCACATGACCAAGGCTCAGGTGAAAGAAGCCAGCGCGCTGCAGTGGGGGCTCGAACTGGTTATCACAGTGCCCTCTGAGGTGAGGCGTTTGGCGACGGAGGTGGACTGGAAGTCCGTCGATGGCGTGTGGGACCCGTGGGCAGGCACTGGGGTCATCAGTGAGGTGATGGCAGAGCAATGGCCGCAGTTGAGATTCATGAACAATGACTGGAACTCTCAGTTGGGTTGGCCTGAGGCGCATGACGCACTTCAGCCGGGTAATTATCGCATATGGAAGGAGAAGTATGGTGTCTGTGACGCAGTGGTGACTTCGCCTTGGTTCGCAGCGCTGGACATCGCGTTCCCGTTGGCAGTAATGGCCAGTCGTGTGGTGGCATGTGTCCATGTTCCATCTTACTATTTGACAGACATGACCGAGAGCAGGGCTGCATACTTCAGACGATTGAGTCAGACAGGACGCTTGCATGTGATTGGGCATCTGGAACATGGACCTATTGGCCGCAGGTGTATGTGGGTCTTGGTGTTCAAGAACCCATTGATCAGAGCCAGAATGTTACAAGGCGGAGAAGGTGAAGGCATTGGTATGTTCACTTTCAGTTTGGGCAAGTTCATGGTAGATGGTGATACGACCCAGTATGCTGAGCAAGCCCACATTTGAGTCTGTGCTACTGCACGCAGCAGCTACAGATGGGGGATGTTGGAATCTGGGCTTGCATATAAGAGTTCAGCGTTCGATAACAGGGTATCAGAATTTTAAAAATTTTGTAGCTCTACGATCTTATGCTGTGTTGAGAATTGCTCGATCAGTTACCGGCACCAGTGGATATTAATGATGCTTATGATCAGTCGCGAGTGTTAAGTTCGTTCGATTCCGAGATTGTACCATCATATGCACGCGTTTGCGACAGCTGTAACAAACGCCGGCTTCTCATGGTACCGCGCCGGGTTTGTTCAGCTGGTGACACGCATGACAGTGGTGACAGCATGACAGGCTTTACGAAGATGACCATCTGTGAGATGCGGACTCGTCAGAGAAGATATAGTCACCATCAGGTGACCAGAGAATGATAAGACGAAGATGGCAGTGACTCCTTTGCCGCCGACGTGTCAGTCAGAATGCGGTAAACGGTAACATTGTTAGAGCTGGCATGGGATAATGACTTTCCATTGGCCAGATGAAGATTTAAGGGCTAGAACCCGTTACAGTTTTGGGAAATGTGACAGGACATTGAGATATAAGTAGGCTCTGACCGAAGGTCAGGCTAGTGGACTCATTATTGTTTTGCCTTCGCAAGTACTAGGTGGCTGTTCGCGTGCCAGTGCTAGAGTGCTAAGACAGTTCTGCTCACAGCTTTTGTACACACAATAATTCGTATTTTGTGATATAATATCAATTTTGACGGATATATTTTACTGCTGTTTTCATACTTTTTCATGTTGGAATCTGGGCTTGCATATAAGAGTTCAGCGTTCGATAACAGGGTATCAGAATTTTAAAAATTTTGTAGCTCTACGATCTTATGCTGTGTTGAGAATTGCTCGATCAGTTACCGGCACCAGTGGATATTAATGATGCTTATGATCAGTCGCGAGTGTTAAGTCCGTTCGATTCCGAGATTGTACCATCATATGCACGCGTTTGCGACAGCGCGCAGCTAGGTGCAAGCAGCTTGTTCCGCTGCAAGCGGCCGCTGGTTGCGCGGGATCTTAGAGCAGTGAAAATCGAAACACCCATTGAGTGGTGAACCGATAACCTGACAGGAACAGTGTGCTGGAACAGTCACACCGCTTGCTTTGTGACTCTTCCTATAGTAGTGTGTATGACTGTCACCCGAACCCGAACCCTAACTGTTTATGCCCGTTATATCGGGTTAACTTATCAGCTTTAATACATTCTGAGAAAACCTATCACTGAGTGTATATATCCCGAGTCCTAGGGGTATATCCAACAGGTTTGGCCCCACGCACTCTTTATTTAGACACTGCGAATTTTAGCCATGTCTGGCTAAACAGCGACGCTTGAGATGGAGTGAGGGGCTCCACTAGAGGCGCGGCGGAGCGGTATGGCCTAGTTGATGCCTGGTTGATTGGATTTGCGGGAGGCTTGTGCACGAGGCGGACTTCATTTTCCTCGCTTCGCGTTGGTTGACGTTGGAAATTTTGGTCGGATCCGACACCACTTTCCTTGGCCGCGTCACTCTGCATCCACATGCACGTGGGGAGATTTTTACGCCACGGCTTTCCCTTGTTTTCCTCGACAACCGCATTACGACTTTTGGCCGCCGCTCCTTCCGCACCTCGTCCCATTTACCCTCACTTCGTCTCTACAGTCTCTTTCACCATGGTTGCGACTAGATTGACCTCAAGTATGGCGTCTCGCCGACGCTCTTTAGCTACGATTTTCGACTCCGCTGCTGCCCGTAATTCCGTCACGCCGGCTACGCCGGCGACCACTGGTGTTCCGGCTGCGAACTCCGCTCAAGCTGTTTTCTTGGCGGGTGTTCGCTCTCTCACCCGTGAACGGTTCGACGAGAGTGTGGCGAAGCACGTGATCCGGAAATGTTTCCGTGAGAAGCATGACCGATTCACGGGAACGGAGTCCAACGCGCAGGTGCTTCTCTCCAAGCTGGTGCCTGCTCTCCAGGAGGCGTTCGAAGCGCAGGATGCTTTGTTTGCGCCGATGTTCGACTTGGAGGACTCCACGTTGGCCGTACGTCCCGAGGCCAACAAACTTCTTTTTTCGACGCTCGAGCTCATCGTATGTCCCGCCTCTCCAGCGGGTGACTGGCTCGAGGCCTCTGCGACGTTGCACCCGCTGGACGGCAAGCGAGCCCTTCTGGAGCTCGCACGGCGTCTGCTGGACTCCGGTGCACCCTTCCAGGGGACATCGGACCTCCTTGGCGTCCGCTTGAAGGCCCACACCGACCCGTCCGAGTCCATCACGGACTTCAACGCGGCCTTACGGTCTGCCAAGAGGCGCAACACTCTCGACGATGACGAGGTGAAGGAGCTGTTCCTCGCGACGCTGGACCCAGGATTCTACGCGCCGGTGGTGTCGCGACTCTTCACACACCAGCAGCGGGCGGCCGTGGACCTCCTCACCATTCAGCAATGGGTCCTCGAGTGCTACGCCCGACACGTGGCAGCCGGTACGCACACTGCCTCGTTCACCCTGTCCGCGGCAGCCGTGGCCACTGACGGCGACACCTCGCAGCTGTCCGACCTCACGGCCATCATCCTCGACGTGAAGCGGCAGCTGAAGGTCCTCACGGACAAGGTCAACGGGCGGGGTTTTACCCCGCGGGCGGACAAGAACAAGATCGGCAACGGGGGAGGCGGCTCCGGTGTTCGTTTTGCAGCAGGTGACCTCCCGACAGGAGGAAACTGGCCGCAGTCGCAGGTGAGGAAGCGCGTTGCCTTTCACAAAGGCAGCGGCGACTTCATTCCGTTCTGCCAAAATGCAACGTGCCGAGGCCCGCCACTGGCACCGCGACTGCCAGAACGGCGGCAAGCACGGCGCTGGGGGAAGCTTCCACAGCTTCTCCCTCGGTGACATCGAGAACGACTTGCTGGCGGAGCAGTTTCAGACAGCCATGGACGAGCACGACGGCGAGCGGTTCGATGCGCTCTGCCTTCTGGCGGGGGGCAAGCCGGAGATGCTCGACGGCGTTTCGGCGTGTTCCTTCGGGATCGAGCCGGAGCGGGAAGGCGGTGCGTTGCAGGAATTCCTGC
>LGRX02032648.1:0-21092 GCA_001247695.2 Cymbomonas tetramitiformis | reverse complement strand
ATCGCCGTCCTGCATTATGCAGTCCAGGCGGGTGACTGACGTTTCTGCGTCGGAGTCACAGTCCGGGAGGCAGTAAGTACACGCGTCCGCTAGCAGGCCGATGGCGACTGCTTTCTGAACTGCGCTGCGCTCTGGGAAGTCTGGGGGGGACACCGCGACTTGGACTGACGCTGCAGCCAGTTTAGCCGCTATGTGATTTCTGACTTGCTCGTCCCGGTGCATCAGCTCATTGTCTTGCTGAAGTTCCCTATTCTCCCTTTCCAACTCCTCCTTTACGAAGGCGTGGAAGTCCGCTTGGCGTTCTGTTGAGGTAGAAGCCGGGTCCCTACCCTCTAACTCGTACCTGCGCTGCAATCGAGAGGTTCGAAGCGCCTTGTCTTCAGGAGTCAGCCATGGCCTGCGTTTCGGGCCCAAGGCCTGGCGAGCCCTGCTTCGGGTCAACCACGGCCGACTGGGCTTTGAAGTTCTCTCTGGTGGTGAGAGTTCTTCTCCTTCGGCAGGCTTGGGTTTGGCAACGCGAACAAACCGTCCGAACTCCTGATCCAAGATGGCTTTGCGTCGGCGATTGAACTCGCGCACCCTGACGAGCCGCTTCAAGCGCTTATCTAACTCTTCTCGATTCAGCTGGGGCTTACTAGTCGTGGGTCCAAGCTTCTGGCTCATCCGCCTTTGCCCTGCCCTCCAAAGCGCAAGGGACTTGACCGGCCGGACCTCTGACTCTTCCAGCTTTAGATACCTTTCTAGCGCCCTGATGGCGGAACGCAGGCGAGCACTTGGCTGCTGGGCCTGAAAGGCTTTCCTAACTCTGGGGGGTAAACGCTGAGCTCTGAACTTCCAGTGCCCGCGAACTCTCGCAACATCCGACCCCTGGTTCTCCAGGTGCTGTTGGTAGACTGCCCGTGGCTCAACTGTGTGGCTCGACCGGTTTTTACCCCGGGTGTCCGCACCGGTGATCCAACAGAGCAGCTCCCACGGCTCCTCGGGACGCGGAACTGAGGCGGTCGCTGGGGTTCTGGCGGACTTCCAGAAGTTTGCCTGCTCTCTTTGGACGCGCTGCTCGACCTGTTCCCGCTCAGGAGGCTCTGGGCTTTCCGTGCGGGTGGCGGCTAGCATGTCTAAACCTTCCTGCTCATACCTCTCGACTCGACTCTGGCTCTTGAGGTGGCGCCTGGCGCTGCCACCAAGGTGTCTCCCACACCTTCTCCACCTATCATGCAGCACCTGCATCGCTGTGGACGCCGGCGCGGGGCCCTTTTGTCCCCCTGACCCCGCAGTGACGGGGCCCGCGCCCTTTACTGCGGGGAGGACGCCCCGGGCTGGGGGGCGTCCTCCTGGACAAAATCCAAACCGATGGCAGCCAAAGCTTCCTCCACCGACTCGTCCCCTATTAACGCCAGGGTGTCCTCCAGGAGGCACTTGGCCCACTCCTTCGGGCGCTGGCTCGCCTGCGGACAGTCGCGGGCATAATGGTCCATGCTTTTGCACAGACGGCAGCCCTCGTACTCTGGGGAGCCGAGTCGTTGCCCTGTGGGTGTCGGAGCGCCGGCGGATGTCGCCATGGCTAGCAGCTCCTCCGTGACATCTACGTGGGCCAGCAGCTGGACCGAGCGGCTCGTCTTATCCTGGCTCTGCCGCAACTCCCGCTCAGCCTCTATGGCCCAAGTCAGGAGTTCGTGGCGGCCTTTACTGGCCGTCCGGCTCAGAGTCAGAACCGAAGCGCCTTTCCTCTCGGCTATAAGGAAGACCTTCCTCCTTATCTCCGGTATCAATCCCGTAAGGAATATCTCCAGCAGCTCCTCTTCCGGCACCGGAGAGGTGAGCTCGTGGGCAGCCAGCATGCTCACGATGTCGTGAGCAAGGTGCACCCCGTCCCAGAACTCGCGGACCGTGCGAGTCTGTCTGTCCTGACTCTGACGCACGCGTCCGACGCAGGAACGGACCGATCGACGCCATTTCCCCCTTGTCGGGCATCACCAGCTGCGCCAAGGGAACCACTATGACGTCCAAGGTGAGGTTCTTACCTTCCCGAGCCTCCGTCAACACCGAAGAAAGCTCGCGGTACTCGGAGCTGAGTGCGCCGAAGCAGTGTCTGGCCACTTCTGACAGCAGGGAGTGGTCTGACAACACCTTCTCCTCACCCCCGCTCTCCAGACGCGCCATCCCCATGGCGTAGCGCACCGGCTCCAGTTCCCGAACCTCCCTGATCTGCCGAACAAATCGGAGGAGCCGACCAAAGACGTGGGGCGACCCCTCCACCTCTGTGTGGTATTTGTCCACTGCCTTCTCCATGGCTCTGAGGGCTTCCTTGAGAGCGTGCTGCTCGTCCTTACGACTGTAATGGCTTCGGGGCTCCCTGTAACGAGAGGAAGGCGAGAAGGTGAACTGGCTGTCGCCATCCCCGTCCTCGCCATCGCCGCCAGGGTCCTCGCCCGGACTCCCCGGGCCTCCCGGCCCTCCAGGGTCACCGCTCCCCGAGCCACCAGGACCACCATGACAGCCGGCACCGGGCATCTCCGAAAGCTCGTTTGGCTCCGAGTGCTCCAGTTGAGGGACCATCCCCCCCCCGTCTCCCGGTGTGTCTGCCGCCGTAGGAAGCGGAGGTGGCATCACAGCCGGAAAGTGGTCGAAAGCACCGGGCCACACGTCCGCGGCGCAAAACCCACACACCGGCAGGTACACCTTTTTCATGAACGCCACCACACTTTTCTTAGCGCTTGCCTGACACGCCCACATACGCACCGGGCTCTCCTCGTGCCCGCACCCACAGCGAGCGCAGCTCTCTGCGACGGACGCCAAGGCCGTCGTGAGGCTGTGAATCACCTGGGCCCCGAGGACCCTGTCCTCGTCCGAGATCCTTGCCTTCAGGCACTGCCTGATCTGGTTGGTAGGGTGTAAGCACCCGGCGACCTGACCAAGGGTGCGATACCTACGAGCAGCGTCGTAAAACAGGCGCTGGGCTGCGATCCCCGAGTTGGCATACCCGACCACGTGTTTCCGGAGGGCGTCGCAGACCCGTATAGGAAGGGAAACAAAGTCCCATGAGTGCGGCGGAAGCGATGTTACGCCCGCGCGCGACTCCTCCGGAGGGCTTTGAACGCCCCGGTTCTCGACGTCACAGGTGACGACGGAAGTCGGCTCTACCAGCTCATGTCCCTCTCGGGAGATGGGCGTCTCCTGAACCGGACTCGACGCTGCCGCTGAGGGCCCCCGAGCGTCTGACTCCACGGGCCCTGGGGGCGAGGCCTGAACCAGGGCGAGCCTTTGGACTTGTGACTCTATTATGACCGCCTGCAGCCTCTCCTCCAGCTGGGCTTCAGCTGCCGCTCGCCGCTCCTCAGCGGCTACCTGCTGAGCGACGCTCTCGTCGACAGCCAACTGCCTGGCAGTCTCCCGGGCCTCTGCGGCCAGCCGGTCTGCAGCCCAGCGCTCTTCGACAGTGCGTTGCTCGGAGACCCTGCGTTCCTCGGCAGCGCGCTGATCGGAGATCCTGCGCTCCTCGGCAGCTCTTTGACTCTCTTGGAGTTGCCGAGACAGCTGTTCCAGGCGCGCCTCGGCGGCCGCCTCCCGAGCTTGCGACTCCTTCTGCCAGGCTTCCTTCAGCTCTTGCAGGTCCTGACTGTTCCTGCTCGAGGTGGACTCCGGGGACGACGACGTGTTCCCTGAGGAAGTCGGACCGGGGTGCGGGGCCGATGGTGCTCGACTGGGCTTCCGGGTGCGAGGCACCGGGCGACTGGGGCCGCTCGGCTTAGGCGCCTGAGTCCTGGGCCTCGGGCGTTCCGCGGGATGCTCTTCCTCCGATGAGGACGAGAGGGGAGCAAACCGGTTCGACCAGTTCCCACCGGGGGCTGCGGAACTCGGAGGTGCTGCACCTGACTTCCTAAGACCCCTGTGCGACTTCCGGGTGCGGCCGCTCATTCTGACGGCCGCGACGCCCGCTCTCCTTACCTCCTGGAGGTCCGCCCCTTGGCGTACCAGCTCCCCTGGTCTGCCGGCGTTGATGGCAAAGACAGAGAATCTACACCTCTCAAGGGAGTTGTGAGGGTCCTCGCGCTTTTGCTGCAGCAACACCCTGGACTCGGAGACTGATTGCTGGTGGATCTCCAGGCGATAAGCGCCGTCCTCGGAGAGCCCATAGTCCTCGAGCTGGAACCACATTAGCCCTGACAGCGGGTGGTCCTTCCCCAGGCGCTTTAGGCCTCGACGGATGTCCTGCCACATAGACTCCTGGTCGGAATCCGAGCAAGAGCTGACACCGGATGAGGTTCCCGCCTTCCTTACCGGACGGCGGGCACTCGTTCCCTGGGACGAGTCCGAGCTGACTGGGGGCGTCCTGGGGAGCCGGCGCCACTCGCGAAGACACCTCCTGCCCATCTGGGTCATCCGGTGTCTCCGGGCTCCAACCCACCAGGTGCTCCTCTCCTTGGCGAGCATCGTCTGCTGGTGCCATGCCATGAAGACTGCTCCAGCTTGACGTCTGCCTCTGCGCCACAGACCCTGTGTCTGGACGACATGCTGGCGCCATGCTGCGAAAGTGGACTCGACCCGGCGCCGACTGCCTTTGTCAAACAGGCCCTGAAGGTGGGCGACCTGTTGGGTGACGTCATTCCACGCTTGGAATGCCAGGCGCCGGAGCTCGCGTTGATGCGCTGACTGGTCCGTCCTGGCCCTCCATGCGACCCACGCAAGCCGCGTTGTTGCGCGCTGACGAGATGGCGGGGAGACTCTCGCACGTCGTTGCGCTGAATCCAGCGCCCAGGTGCTCCATTGACGGAGGGCCAATGCGAGCATGGATTGACGTCGCTCTTCTCGCCAAGCCGGATTGGGCTGGATGCGAGACTCGCGCCCCCGTGACTGGACGACGTCTAGCTGCTCTGGGCGCCGGACATCATCAGACTCCCCTTCTGCCGGGGGACTCCAGTCACTGGCTCGGTAAACCTCAAAGCGCCCTGGGGCACTGATGAGATTCCCTTGCTCGCTCCCCACGAGGGAAGAGAGGGAGGACGCTGCCGGTCCCGATGAGATTCCAAAATCCCGCACCTGCGAGTCCAAAAGCACGGATATGCGTGCTATGCGTGTATGCGTGCTAGGACTAAGGCAACGCTCGCACCTTAAAAGATTGTCGTCGAGCTAGATCTCTCCACACCGACGCGGCTCCAAGCAACCTGGAACCATCAATCCCACACACCACCGCGCAACAAGAGCGAGAGCACAGGCATTCTCGATTTCGTAGTGCAAGTACTTTCTAACTAATCGCACAAGGCGGGGCGGGTTGATCAGAATTTGCGCAAGAAAGACAAGGAAGCAACGTGAAAACACGAACTAATTACCATTTTGTAGGAGGCTACCACTCCAGTTTCTTCTCTTCTTTACACTTTCGGGCTTATACTATTCTACACTTATTAAACGACCGCACGAGGTATGCTTACGTATGGTCAACTATCGGACTTCGGTTTCGTAAATCCTTCAAGTTATTACTACAAGACTTCGGTTTCGTAAATCTTTATAGCTATGCTTTTTACAGCAGTTACGGCTTACAATTCTCAGTTCAGTTCTCATCCCCCGAAACGGGTTACTCTTAGAGTTCTTATACATTCAGGAACTCTTTCCATAACTCAACTGTACTGAGTACTCCGTACAACAGTCTAGGCACCTCACATCAACATCATTCTGATCGGTCCTACTGTACTCCGTACTGAGTACTTCTGCGTTTTATACTTAGCCGTTTTTCTTGCTCTTGTGCTTGCCTCCTAGCACAAAAAGCTCATCTTATGCAAGTTGCGGAGCAGCATACATGAGATTTGAAAACGGAGACACAACACCATTTATGAGCAAACACAACATACCAAGGGAGACGCCTATCACCTCACCTAC
Organism: Cymbomonas tetramitiformis; assembly: GCA_001247695.2. NCBI lineage: Eukaryota > Viridiplantae > Chlorophyta > Pyramimonadophyceae > Pyramimonadales > Pyramimonadaceae > Cymbomonas > Cymbomonas tetramitiformis. The sequence continues at coordinate 15,221 of LGRX02032648.1, read as the reverse complement.
GGCAGGAATCATAGATAACATCCATAAACCTAGCTCCACCACTGCAGAAATTTTGGGTCTTAGAAAGCTGCTTCAAGATCGGAAACATGAAATCCTGAACACCTTGGTTCCCCTTACTCATGTAATTGATTCCATGGCAACTATCAATGCCGTAAACCGTGACCCTGGAATTTTAAATGTTAGGGACCTCATGCAAGAGCCAAACAGAAGGGACTTGGTAGCCATCAGACTGATTTTGGAAGAATTAGGATTTTACAATACAACAGGACAAGAGAAACTTTTTATTAAATGGATTAGAGGGCACAATAACGATAGGCACCATGACAAAGTAGACAGAACGGCCAAAAGAGCGGCATTCAGATACAGCGGAAGACAACTTAGATTCGATGAAGACGGAGATTTAGACTTTTCTCTCCTGTTTCATGAACAGTCTGTAACAGGGGGCATCAGGAATCATATTAGGAGGCTCCAAAGATTGAGCCATCACAAGAAATGGAAAGACATGAATGGACAAGGCAGAGCACTCAGACTATTGGAAGAAAACCAAGTGAAGCCAATTAAGGATATTTCAAAAATTGCATCCAAGTATTTCACGGCCTACAGGTGCAGAGAACTCACAGGCCTGCAAGCATCCCCACACAGAGCACACAGGATGGGAATGGGAGAAAGCCCGATCTGCCAGAGGTGTGGCACAACATCATTATGCACCTATAAACATATCCAACTGAACTGCTCAGGAGAAGGAAATGAACTACATCAGTTAAGAGAAAGCCAACAGGAGGAAATAAAAGAGACCATTAGAAAAGCCACTGCAGGAGACCCGAAAGTGATAATAGAAGGCAGAAACACAAGGGGTGGCACCACCAGAGCTGCCGAGTTTTTTCCCCTAGCAGAAATAGACAGGGACCTAACAGCCTCCAAACCGCTTGCTGCCCTTCCAGAGGCTAGCATGTATAGACTATCTAATACCAGGAAAGGTACCGTTGCAGTAGCTGCCGCACCCACCGGCATAAACAACGACGGGTGTCACACTTTCCAAGACCTACAGTACATCAAAAAGAAAGAATTCTGGAAGTTAGTTGAGTGGCACAGGCTGACAACTGATACACCTCAGACATCGATCAGTAATTACACACAACGTGCCAATGATATCCACTCAGCGCTTATAGCGTGTAATACTGAGTCGGGCGACCCGAAGAATTGTTATGCAATAAGAAGAGATTTATTAGACATTATCATAGATGAGAGAGGCCTAGGAAAGGAGGGATGTGAACTTTTCTGTAACCCCGTTAATTCACACCCAGGAATCAAATCAAGAAGGTGCATTCCTACGGCAGCAATGAAAGAGGCGCTGAGACCCTTTTGCCACAAAGGAAAAATAGGATGGGATGGACTAGCAAGAGATGCATATATCAATAGTGTTACTGGAAAAGGGAAAAAGGTCTATGGAAACCCACCATTTGATGGTGGTGTCCTTAGGGAAGCATCTGCTGTTATGCAGACACTGTCCCGAGGCTTAGAGGCGGCCAAGACTTCAGAAGGATTCGAAGGAATTTGGATCCTGCCGCTATCTCCAAAGAACCTCAAAAAGTGGACGGAAAAAGGTTTTAAGTTAATCTTCAAATACCCAAGGGGGACCATACCGTTCATCCCACATGATTATTGGTCGGGTAAAGGACCCTACACAATGCCAGGGGGGTTGTTACAAAGATAAGTACTCAGATGTAGTCATATTGTCCATTGATAGTGAGAGCATGGGATGCCCCGTTAGTAAGAAACTTGACAATGATAAACTGCAATATAAGCTGTTTCAATGGTTTCTTAATGTAGTTCCGCATAAAAAGATTACCCCAAAACTGCTCAAAGAAACGGGCCTGCACCCGGACATGATTGAGCAAGCCCTTAATGAGAGAGATTGTCTGTTGCCGCCCCGTTTATGCCCGTGGGTTGGGGGCAGGAATAATGGGGAGCAACGAGATCAGTACCCTGGAGCACACCTGGATGGCGAGCACGGGAAGGCAGGAGGAACCCCATTTCTTAATGCAATGGACTGGCCAGAGGAACTTGCTATCATGGGGTATTTACCAGAGGGTTTTGGCAAAGTCTTGAAAGGGATCGGGGTCCCACACCGTGGGGTGAAAACACTTTTGAAAAAATTGTCTAGGATGTGTAGGCGTCATGCGAGAGAAAGATCCATATTACATGAAACGGGAATCATACCTGAAAATGATACCATAGAGGAAGCGCCCAGCATTCAAGAACTATGCACAAGAAAATGGAAAGAAAATGAGGTGTTAAAAGCCGCAGGGGAAATGCTAGGCAACTATGTAAACCCCCACCCTTCCCCCAGCCCCCATGGGGTCCGGGCCCCGTAGGGCTCCGGCTCTGCGGGGTTATCACGGGCCCAGGGGCCGGAGCACCCGTGGGCCTTTTCACTTCATCACCACCACCGCCCACTCCGCTTCCATCACCATCGTACATCAGCTCCGTGGCCCTCTGATGTTTTTTCCGACGCTGGTGGCAGACACGCTTAATCAGTGCCTTGTCACCCATGCTTCCATGCTCTGTGGAATGCTTCTGGCCCTGCAGACTGTCATGTATGAGGGGAACAGACTCGAGTAGATCGTTCCGAAGGCATTGCCTTACTCATCGACGTAAATGTTTTATTATTATTATTATTGCCCGTAGCTGTATGTGCAGAGGGGTCCGATCACGGACCGGTTTCAGGTTTACAACTCTTGACTGGGAACCGCCCTGCCAGAAAGGACAGGCCTTCCCTTAGAGCCCAATTTCCACCGCTGTAGATGGTGTTTGTTCACAGGTTTCACTTTCGGCTAGCCAGTCACCACACTAGGTGGTGTGCTGGAACAGTCACACCGCTCGCTTTGTGACTCTTCCTATAGTAGTGTGTATGACTGTCACCCGAACCCGAACCCTAACTGTTTATGCCCGTTATATCGGGTTAACTTATCAACTTTATTACATTCTGAGAAAACTTACCACTGAGTGAATATATCCCGAGTCCTAGGGGTATATCCAACATTCAGCGTTGATTACTCTTCGAGTACATCGGCAACATCCTACCATTGGCTATGGTCTGGTGGTGTCTGGTGGTGTTTGCGCACCAGACACCAAGCTCGAGTCCATCGCGCTCACCATCGACAACGAGTGCTTTGACTATTTCGACCTCATCCCTCCCCTTCCCTCACCTTCACCTTGTGCACCCCTTGGTCACCATCTGGTGGTGTCTGGTGGTGTTGTCACGCCCACTTCACCCTTCACCATCATCCCTTTCAAGCCTTTTCCCATGAGCTCGACCACATCCCTTCACCGCATTTTCCACCTTCCACCTCCTCACCCTTTCTTCGTCGGTGCATTCGCTCTGGTGGTGCCAGGCCGCTTTTGGCCTTGGCACCGCACGGGCATTGGCCGAACATCGTCTTCCTTACGCTCGACGTCCTCTGTCATCGAGAACGTCGCCGCCGCCTGCTCCAGAGCCCAAACCCTGATTCACTAGACAATTCTGTGTAGCTCTGCTCTGTTTCAATCTAAGCAGCATGAACTAGCGCCGGCGGATGCCCCTCTAGCTGAGCTGAAAAAGGCTCCTTAGATTTCTTGCTGTGGGATGGCCGGCAGGCCTATTGACACTGCTCCCTGTTTCCACCTCTCTCCTTCTGGAGGAGGTGGTGTCACGGGTAGACCGATTTACCCCCCCACTATAAAGTGGGGGGCCTGTCTCCTGTTGTCCTCCTTCGGAGAGTCGTGTCACACGTAGCATGCGTCTCGGTAGCTCGGAACACAGATGCATAAAACCCCTAAAGTATTTTATGTTATCATCTTAGTATTCCGAAAGCGAGTGTTCACTGACTAACTGCACGTTCTGTGATAGATATATATCTGACTATATATATATATATATCCCCCACCAGCCAGAGAATCTCACTTCTCATCACACCCTTGATATAGCACTGCAGGGGCGGAAACGGACTACGTTCAGGCTTCCGGTGGAGGACTAAGGTAGGTAATAAAATACCGGCGGATAGTGTTTTATTGTCTATCTGAGGGACAGACAGTCAGGCAGGCAAGTTGCAAGTGACACTACACGGCGAGGGGTGACACTGGAAGAGCGAGACAGTCACCCCCAATCGTGATGGGGGGGGCGAAAGCGGTCAGTCTCTCCATGAAGACACACGCAGGTCGAGGGATGACTGCAAACGAGAGAGTACAATAGCAAGCGACCGGCCCACTTTCTGAACGTGGCCCCGCCCCAAAATTTTCCAGGCGCCGGCGCGGTGGCGGACGATGAAAATGCCAGGCGCCACGCCGGCGCGTGGCGCGAGGCAAAAAATCCAGGCGCCACGCCAGCGGCGTGGCGCGCCGGCGCCCCACCCCCACACAGGCGCCGCGCCACCGCGGATCTCAAAAACTGAAATGGCATGCTTCTTGCTTGAAGCGTCTCGCGTCAGGCGTGGCAAGATTTAGCGATCAAAACGGCGATCGAAACGCTTGCGAGAAACTCTCTCGGGAAACTGAAACTGAAACTCAGACAGCAAACACGAGACGAGCACGAGTTTCCGTGGATGCTCTTGGGCTGCGTCCTTAAAGTCCGCCATTCACGAACGTTTGCGACCAGGGGACTTTCGCCGGAATATTGATACTTTAATATCATGGGGAAAAAGAAGATCAGAAAATCTGAAGAGGTTTCCGAACAGGCGCAAGACACTCATGCGTCGCCAAGAAAACGGAGTGACCTAAAGACATCAGTTTCCTCGAGTGATGCGACCAAACGCGATGCCACAGTCGTGGCGGCTAAAGCGAACGCCCCAAAGACGACAGCAAAAGAAGTAATGCCTGAACAGAAGGGGAAACGGAAGCAGAACGAAATTGATGACATATTCGCGTCTAAGAAAGCCAAGACGCGACTTGAAGAAGAAAAGGTAGCGCGATAAATCTCATTTGGGAGAACCTTTTTCCAATCTCAACGTCTTCCCAGTTGAATTTCGCGCTCGGTTAGTAGATTTGGAGAGGAACACGCTGGCACCGCCCTTTTGGGTTGCAGACTGCTGGGAAGACGCTCGTTAAGTCTGTTTGAGGACAAAGGGTGCGTCCGCTATTCCAGCAGGCGGAGAAAGAAGCTCAACAAGCCAAACTTAAGGAAACAGAGGTGGAGGAAGAAAACGAAACTTATCTAGCTCCAGGTTTTTCCCGCTCTGGTTGGTATTGATTTTAAAGGACCCCATCTCAGGATTAGGGTTTTCGCGAGGGCCACTTATCGGCATCAATCAGTGCAGTGTCCAACCAGTCAACCAGTCGCAATCTTCTATTGCAACTTCAGAGATACTCAGATGGAAGGTAATCAAAGTGAAGAGCTCCGTCTTAGATGAAGTGCCTAGCAGTGTGATTGTGGCTATCCACCTCCTACTCCACACCCACTTAACCCTACCCGTGCTGAAGCCAACGCGTTGACAGGATCAATCTTCTCTAAAGGCCACGCATAACGAATTTACTCATTGATTTGCACTTGCGTCCAGGCGGGGCGTCGGCGGGAGAGCGTGCAAAAACGAAAGATGGATTGCTGATATTTTCCGACAAAGAAATGAACATAGGCAACGGCAAAGATACACCCGAATGTCCATTCGATTGCTGGTGTTGCTACTGACGATATCTCCACAAATTTTCAGCGATCTTGTGGAACTGCAAATGTTTTTTCTGCTACACTTTTGTCACACAGTCAGTAATAGCGTTTATCTGTATGTCCTGGGTTCGCACGATTAGAGCAGTATTCTTTCAGGAGCATTCATTGCGATTTCGACTTAGTTGTATGTCGACGCATGAGATCATGAACATTGCCTGATACAGTTATTATTTTGAGCATATGATGATTAGTAACGCTTTATCAACCTCATCATCCTTTTGTTATCACTGTCATCCCACTGGGGTGCGTGTTTTTGCGCAAGAGAGGGCGAAAAGGAATGATTTCTGATTAGCATCTAGAGAGCGTTTGTAGTATGTATGCCATGCTGTTAATGACGCCTTGTTTACCTGCCTCTCCCTTGAGTGCAACCGCCATGGATGGGCCACCATCACGCATCTCGTGTTTTGGCAAGTTGTGCTGGTCACTATTCTGAATAAGTGCCCGACCCAGTCTCGGATATTGTCATCATCATCAGGGTGTTCACCTCGGCAGTATTAGCCTGCAAGCTATCACAGCATTCGGCCACGATGGACAGGGCAACCATCTGGTTAACGGTATCTGTCGACGTGAGCCTCGCAACCGTTTCCGTGTGTAGCTCGAAGTACGGTGGGCCAAGCTTCATGGGAACCTCTGCGACACTTAACGAGCGAGCTAAGCAAGTGAGACTTGTTTTTGCCACTCTGGCCACTCTTGTGGTGTGCATTTTCCCTTGAAGTACTTTCGAGACTCATTGGGAAATGGAAGATGTGTGGAAGCTCCTCGAAAACTGCGGTCGGCGCACAAGGATGCCATGTGGAGTGTTTGGGCTTACTGGCCGATGAATAAAAAATGAATGTAGCACGTGATGCATGTCTCGCAGGTTCACTACATCGCTTGCAGGGTGTCATACAATGACTATCACAGGATATGTACACTACTTGTCCCTGTGCTAGGAGGCAAGCACAAGAGCAAGAAAAACGGCTAAGTATAAAACGCAGAAGTACTCAGTACGGAGTACAGTAGGACCGATCAGAATGATGTTGATGTGAGGTGCCTAGACTGTTGTACGGAGTACTCAGTACAGTTGAGTTATGGAAAGAGTTCCTGGATGTATAAGAACTCTAAGAGTAACCCGTTTCGGGGAGATGAACTGAACTGAAAAGTAAACATAAAAGTAAAGAGCCGTAACTGCTGTATATTGTGTATTGAAAGCATGCATTGATAGCAAAAGCATAACTATTAAGATTTACGAAACCGAAGTCTTGTAGTTGACCAATCGTAAGCATACCTCGTGCGGTCGTTTAATAAGTGTAGAATAGTATAAGTCCGAAACCGTAAAGAAGAGAAGAAGTCAAGTGTGGACTCCTACAAAATGGTAATTAGTTCGTGTTTTCACGTTGCTTCCTTGTCTTTCTTGCGCAAATTCTGATCAACCCGCCCCGCCTTGTGCGATTAGTTAGCGAGTACTAGCACTACGAAATCGAGAATGCCTGTGCTCTCGTTCTTGTTGCGCGGTGGTGTGTGGGATTGAGGGTTCCAGGTTGCTTGGAGGCCGCGTCGGTGTGGAGAAATCTAGCTCGACGACAATCTTTTTAGGTGCGAGCGTTGCCTTAAGTCCTGGCACGCATACACGCATAGCACGCATACGTGCTTTTTGGACTCGCAGGTGCGGGATTTTGGAATCTTCTCCGTTTTTCGGCAATTTCGACCCTTCGCGGCGGAAGCGCTGCGCAAATTTTTCAATTTTGCGTAAGCCTTTGCTGAAATTCGGGGTTGGTTCGGGAATTCCCCTACCTTTGATTTAGCTTTCTAGGATCTTCCTTTCCGGAAATCTCCGCGCTTCGGCCGGTGTAGCCACTTGTGCTCGGGCGCAAGTGGTAAATTTCTAGATCGGCGGTTGCTAGTTGCCACGTGTGTCGTGTGCACTTTCGGCTTTAGCTAGATTGAATCTCACGCATAGCACGCATACTATGCCCATGTATTCAGATGAGGAGGAATGCCTCGGTCGGTCGGGCCGGCGTGGGGGGGGGTCGGGCCGGCGCCGCCCCCGGCTCGGCCGTGGGGTCCGGTCGGTCGGGGTCTCGCGCTGCGAACCTGCCAGCCGGCCCAGGCTCTGGGGAGTTCTGGGGCGCAGCAGGCGGGTCAGACAGCCGGGATTGGCGCTCCCGTGAGAGGGGGGGGGAGTGCGGCGCGCGCTTGCGCGCCAATACGTCGGTGAAACCCTCGAGGTTACACCGGCGCGCACGCCCCTGAGAGCCCCTCCAGGGTTGTCTGGTGGGCCCCCCAGGGCCTCGCCACCAAACACCCCTTCACCAGCGAGGGTCAGTGAGGTTGGGCCAGTGTCCGAGCTCGCATTGAGCTCGGCGCTACGGCAGCCGGCGCGCCGGAAGCGTGCGTCGCCCGAGGCCCCGGCACCGCCGGCGGCAGGCGCCGGCTCCGGGTCGGACTCGGACCGCTCTGCTAAGGGGTTGAACCCCTCGGCAGCTCCCTTCTCCCCACTCCCTGCGTCCAGCAGGAGTGCGAGTAGTAGGGTCGTCCGTCAGGAACCGACGTCGGGACCGGCAGCATCCTCCCTCTCTTCCCTCGTGGGGAGCGAGCAAGGGAATCTCATCAGTGCCCCCGGGCGCTTTGAGGTTTACCGAGCCAGTGACTGGAGTCCCCCGGCAGAAGGGGAGTCTGATGATGTCCGGCGCCCAGAGCAGCTAGACGTCGTCCAGTCACGGGGGCGCGAGTCTCGCATCCGGCCCAATCCGGCTTGGCGAGGAGAGCGACGGCAATCCATGCTCGCATTGGCCCTCCGTCAATGGAGCACCTGGGCGCTGAATTCAGCGCAACGACGTGCGAGAGTCTCCCTGCCATCTCGTCAGCGCGCAACAGCGCGGCTTGCGTGGGTCGCATGGAGGGCCGGGACGGACCAGTCAGCGCATCAGCGCGAGCTCCAGCGCCTGGCATTCCAAGCGTGGAATGACGTCACCCAACAGGTCGCCCAACTTCAAGGCCTGTTTGACAAAGGCAGTCGGCGCCGGGTCGAGTCCTCTTTCGCAGCATGGCGCCAGCATGTCGTCCAGACACAGGGTCTGTGGCGCAGAGGCAGACGTCAAGCTGGAGCTGTCTTCATGGCATGGCACCAGCAGACGATGCTCGCCAAGGAGAGGAGCACCTGGTGGGTTGGAGCCCGGAGACACCGGATGACCCAGATGGGTAGGAGGTGTCTTCGCGAGTGGCGCCGGCTCCCCAGGACGACCCCAGTCAGCTCGGACTCGTCCCAGGGAACGAGTGCCCGCCGTCCGGTAAGGAAGGCGGGAACCTCATCCGGTGTCAGCTCTTGCTCGGATTCCGACCAGGAGTCTATGTGGCAGGACATCCGTCGAGGCCTAAAGCGCCTGGGGAAAGACCACCCGCTGTCGGGGCTAATGTGGTTCCAGCTCAAGGACTATGGGCTCTCCGAGGACGGCGCTTATCGCCTGGAGATCCACCAGCAGTCAGTCTCCGAGTCCAGGGTGTTGATGCAGCAAAAGCGCGAGGACCCTCACAACTCCCTTGAGAGGTGTAGATTCTCTGTCTTTGCCATCAACGCCGGCAGACCAGGGGAGCTGGTACGCCAAGGGGCGGACCTCCAGGAGGTAAGGAGAGCGGTCGTCGCGGCCGTCAGAATGAGCGGCCGCACCCGGAAGTCACACAGGGGTCTTAGGAAGTCAGGTGCAGCACCTCCGAGTTCCGCAGCCCCCGGTGGGAACTGGTCGAACCGGTTTGCTCCCCTCTCGTCCTCATCGGAGGAAGAGCATCCCGCGGAACGTCCGAGGCCCAGGATTCAGGCGCCTAAGCCGAGCGGCCCCAGTCGCCCGGTGCCTCGCACCCGGAAGCCCAGTCGAGCACCATCGGCCCCGCACCCCGGTCCGACTTCCTCAGGGAACACGTCGTCGTCCCCGGAGTCCACTTCGAGCAGAAACAGTCAGGACCTGCAAGAGCTGAAGGAAGCCTGGCAGAAGGAGTCGCAAGCTCGGGAGGCGGCTGCCGAGGCTCGCCTGGAACAGCTGTCTCGGCAACTCCAAGAAAGTCAAAGAGCTGCCGAGGAGCGCAGGATCTCCGATCAGCGCGCTGCCGAGGAACGCAGGGTCTCCGAGCGATGCGCTGTCGAAGAGCGCTGGGCTGCAGACCGGCTGGCCGCAGAAGCCCGGGAGACTGCCAGGCAGTTGGCTGTCGACGAGAGCGTCGCTCAGCAGGTAGCTGCTGATGAGCGGCGAGCAGCAGCTGAGGCCCAGCTAGAAGAGGGGAGGCTGCAGGCGGTCATAGAGTCACAAGTCCAAAGGCTCGCCCTGGTTCAGGCTTCGCCCTCGGGGCCCGTGGAGTCAGACGCTCGAGGGCCCTCAGCGGCAGCGTCGAGTCCGGTTCAGGAGACGCCCATCTCCCGAGAGGGACATGAGCTGGTAGAGCCGGCTTCCGTCGTCACCTGTGACGGCGAGAACCGGGACGTTCAAAGCCCTCCGGAGGAGTCGCGCGCGGACGTGACAGCGTCTCCACCGCACTCATGGGACTTTATTTCCCTTCCTATACAGGTCTGCGACGCCCTCCGGAAGCACGTGGTCGGGTATGCCACCTCGGGGATCGATGCCCAGCGCCTGTTTTACGACGCTGCTCGTAGGTATCGCACCCTTGGTCAGGTCGCCGGGTGCTTACACCCTTCCAGCCAGATCAGGCAGTGCCTAAAGACAAAGTTCTCGGACGAGGACAGGGTCCTCGGGGCCCAGGTGATTCACAGTCTCACGACGGCCTTGGCGTCCGTCGCAGAGAGCTGCGCTCGCTGTGGGTGCGGGCACGAGGAGAGCCCGGTGCGTATGTGGGCGTGTCAGGCGAGCGCTAAGAGAAGTGTGGTGGCGTTCATGAAAAAAGTGTACCTGCCGGTGTGTGGGTTTTGCGCCGCGGACGTGTGGCCCGGTGCTTTCGACCACTTTCCGGCTGTGATGCCACCTCCGATTCCTAAGGCGGCGGACACACCGGGAGACGGGGGGGGGATGGTCCCTCAACTGGAGCACTCGGAGCCAAACGAGCTTTCGGAGATGCCCGGTGCCGGCAGTCATGGTGGTCCTGGTGGCTCGGGGGGCGGTGACCCTGGAGGGCCGGGAGGCCCGGGGAGTCCGGACGAGGACCCTGGCGGCGATGGCGAAGACGGGGATGGCGACAGCCAGTTCACCTTCTCGTCTTCCTCTCGTTACAGGGAGCCCCGGAGCCATTACAGTCGTAAGGACGAGCAGCACGCTCTCAAGGAGGCCACCAGAGCCATGGAGAAGGCGGTGGACAAATACCACACAGAGGTGGAGGGGTCGTCCCACGTCTTTGGTCGGCTCCTCCGATTTGTTCGGCAAGTCAGGGAGGTTCGGGAACTGGAGCCGGTGCGCTACGCCATGGAGATGGCGCGTCTGGGACCACTAGAGAGCGGGGGTGAGGAGAAGGTGTTGTCGGACCACTCCCTGCTGTCAGAAGTGGCCAGACACTGCTTCGGCAGACTCAGCTCCGAGTACCGCGAGCTTTCCTCGGTGTTGACGGAGGCTCGGGAAGGTAAGAACCTCACCTTGGACGTCATAGTGGTTCCCTTGGCGCAACTGGTGATGCCCGACAAGGGGGAAATGGCGTCGATCGGTCCGTTCCTGCGTCGCGTGCGCCAAAGTCAGGACAGGCAGACTCGCACGGTCCGCGAGTTCTGGGACGGGGTGCACCTTGCTCACGACATCGTGAGCATGCTGGCTGCCCACGAGCTCACCTCTCCGGTGCCGGAAGAGGAGCTGCTGGAGATATTCCTTACGGGATTGATACCGGAGATAAGGAGGAAGGTCTTCCTTATAGCCGAGAGGAAAGGCGCTTCGGTTCTGACTCTGAGCCGGACGGCCAGTAAAGGCCGCCACGAACTCCTGACTTGGGCCATAGAGGCTGAGCGGGAGTTGCGGCAGAGCCAGGATAAGACGAGCCGCTCGGTCCAGCTGCTGGCCCACGTAGATGTCACGGAGGAGCTGCTAGCCATGGCGACATCCGCCGGCGCTCCGACACCCACAGGGCAACGACTCGGCTCCCCAGAGTACGAGGGCTGCCGTCTGTGCAAGAGCATGGACCATTATGCCCGCGACTGTCCGCAGGCGAGCCAGCGCCCGAAGGAGTGGGCCAAGTGCCTCCTGGAGGACACCCTGGCGTTGATAGGAGACGAGTCGGTGGAGGAAGCTTTGGCGGCCATCGGTTTGGATTTTGTCCAGGAGGACGCTCCCCAGCCCGGGGCGTCCTCCCCGCAGTAAAGGGCGCGGGCCCCGTCACTGCGGGGTCAGGGGGACAAAAGGGCCCCGCGCCGGCGTCCACAGCGATGCAGGTGCTGCATGATAGGTGGAGAAGGTGTGGGAGACACCTTGGTGGCAGCGCCAGGCGCCACCTCAAGAGCCAGAGTCGAGTCGAGAGGTATGAGCAGGAAGGTTTAGACATGCTAGCCGCCACCCGCACGGAAAGCCCAGAGCCTCCTGAGCGGGAACAGTTCGAGCAGCGCGTCCAAAGAGAGCAGGCAAACTTCTGGAAGTCCGCCAGAACCCCAGCAACCGCCTCAGTTCCGCGTCCCGAGGAGCCGTGGGAGCTGCTCTGTTGGATCACCGGTGCGGACACCCGGGGTAAAAACCGGTCGAGCCACACAGTTGAGCCACGGGCAGTCTACCAACGGCACCTGGAGAACCAGGGGTCGGATGTTGCGAGAGTTCGCGGGCACTGGAAGTTCAGAGCTCAGCGTTTACCCCCCAGAGTTAGGAAAGCCTTTCAGGCCCAGCAGCCAAGTGCTCGCCTGCGTTCCGCCATCAGGGCGCTAGAAAGGTATCTAAAGCTGGAAGAGTCAGAGGTCCGGTCGGTCAAGTCCCTTGCGCTTTGGAGGGCAGGGCAAAGGCGGATGCGCCAGAAGCTTGGACCCACGCCTAGTAAGCCCCAGTTGAATCGAGAAGAGTTAGATAAGCGCTTGAAGCGGCTCGTCAGGGTGCGCGAGTTCAATCGCCGACGCAAAGCCATCTTGGATCAGGAGTTCGGACGGTTTGTTCGCGTTGCCAAACCCAAGCCTGCCGAAGGAGAAGAACTCTCACCACCAGAGAGAACTTCAAAGCCCAGTCGGCCGTGGTTGACCCGAAGCAGGGCTCGCCAGGCTTTGGGCCCGAAACGCAGGCCATGGCTGACTCCTGAAGACAAGGCGCTTCGAACCTCTCGATTGCAGCGCAGGTACGAGTTAGAGGGTAGGGACCCGGCTTCTACCTCAGCAGAACGCCATGCGGACTTCCACGCCTTCGTAAAGGAGGAGTTGGAAAGGGAGAATAGGGAACTTCAGCAAGACAATGAGCTGATGCACCGGGACGAGCAAGTCAGAAAGCACATAGCGGCTAAACTGGCTGCAGCGTCAGTCCAAGTCGCAGTGTCCCCCCCAGACTTCCCAGAGCGCAGCGCAGTTCAGAGAGCAGTCGCCATCGGCCTGCTGGCAGACGCGTGTACTTACTGCCTCCCGGACTGTGACTCCGACGCAGAAACGTCAGTCACCCGCCTGGACTGCATAATGCAGGACGGCGATATCAGTCCGAGCTGGTGTGAGTCCCTGGCAGCGGTGTCCTCGATGGGAGCGCGCCCGAGGAGTTTCGACAGGCACAGTCGCACACCGACGTTGTTGCTGTTTTGGGCCTGGATTGCGGGCGTCAGAGTCAAGGTGTTAGTGGATTCGGGAGCATCCACCAATATCATCGCAAAGAGTACACTGCAGAGGCTCTCCGGCGTCAAGCCGGTGCGCCACGAGCAAGCCATGCGTGTTCGAGTGGCTGACGGCACCACATATGATGCTAATTCCTGCATCAGGCCCAAGCTCCTTGCTGAGACGTCGAAGGGGTCTTACGGCCAGCAGGTTGAGCTTCGGGTAATGCCACTCGACCTCAAGGTGGATGTCATCCTGGGGGGTCCTTGGCTGGCGAACCTTTCCCCGGTTACGCTGGATTATAAGAACTGGGGTTCGGTCCGGTTCACCAAGGGCAGAGAAGAGGTCGTCATCACCGGCTGTTCGCCGGGGTCACCGGACCCCAGTCGGTCCAAGGACACGGCAATGGCACTGGTACAGGGAGTCCTTTTGAGCCAACGTCGGGCTCGCCGGGACCTGCGGACCCTCCGAAACAGAGAGGAGCAGGCTTTCGTCGTCTACCTCGGCCCCGATGGGGCTTTTGGCGCGTTGGCCTGCAACAAGGGGGGGGGAGACTCCGGCGAAGATTCCCCCAACGATGTTGTAGCAGGCCTGGCGTCAGAACCCTCCTCCGGGTCCGAGGATGGTGACGTCAGCGTGCGTCCCAGCGCAGCGGTGCCGGACGGAGCTGAGGAGTCTGAGGGGCCGGGAGGGTTGGTCTCGGACAGTTCCGAGTCCGGCTACAGTGACGTGGAAGGAGCATGTCATTTGCAGAGAGTAGGGGCGGTGGTCGAGGATATTAGGCCACAGGGATTTGCGAGCACGGTCGACGAGGCCGGGGATCACCCTGACCCTCTCAGCTTTTTCGCTAGCAAACAGGAGGCGAACGGAGCATTTGCGTTGCTTCCGCCAGCGGTGCGCAGACAGGCGATAGAGGATCACGCGGCCGGGAAGCCACCCACCTGGCACGCGCAGGCAGCCGCGGCGCTCCAGCAGGGCCGGGGTCTGGTCGCGGAGCGACGACCCCGAGCACGGCGTAAGCGAGTGCGTTGGCGTGACCAGGTCGCAGCAGTCGGTGCTGAAAGTGGCCCCTCCACCGAGCAGCCGCCGGGACCAAAAGTCCCCACTGCCCCGAGTCCTCAGAGTCAGAAGTCGCGAGCCTCGGCACCAGTCGTGCCGCCAGACACTACCCCGCCGCCAGCTCCGCAGACCACAGACCCGCCGGTACCGGCCGCCCCGCCAAGCACTACCTCGCCGCCGGCCCCACAGACTGCTCAGGCCTCCCCGGAACCGCCGGAGGACGAGATAGACGAGACGGTGTCGCCGGAAATCTGGCAGCAGCTTAGGGACCTGGAAAAGGAGTTCGCAGATGTCATTTGCACAGAGCTGCCGGAATCAGTCCAGTCAAGGGAATTCAAGTCCGGCGTCCGGCTCAGGCCAGATTGGAATGGGAACGCCTTGCACCGGCGAGGGTACAAGCTGTCGCAGGAGGAGTTGCGGCAACTCCGGCAACAGCTAGATGAGCTCTTAGCCAAAGGGTACATACGACCCTCGGCCTCTCCGTGGGGCTGCCCTGTGTTGATGGTCCCCAAGCCGAGTAATCCCAAGGAGTTGCGTCTAGTCATTGACTACAGACAGATCAATGAGATCACAGTCAAGGACAAGTACCCCCTCCCGGATGTCCAGAGTCTCCTAGATGATCTACAAGGGGCTACCGTCTTCTCTACGATGGATGCCCTTTGGGGATTTTGGCAGGTCCCTATGAAAGCAGAGGACGTGGAGAAAACCGCAATGACTACGCACTTTGGAGCGTGCGAGTGGTTGGTCATGCCTATGGGATTGTCAAACTCCCCAAGTACCTGGCAAAGGATGATGCAACAG
>LGRX02032646.1:5093-81862 GCA_001247695.2 Cymbomonas tetramitiformis | reverse complement strand
GAGCTGCGCCCGAGCGCAAGGTAGATCGAGCTGCGCCCGCGCGCAAGGCAGATCGAGCTGCGCCCGAGCGCAAGGCAGATCGAGCTGCGCCCGCGCGCAAGGCAGATAAAGCTGCGCCCGAGCGCAAGGCAGATCGAGCTGCGCCCGAGCGCAAGGCAGATCGAGCTGCGCCCGCGCGCAAGGCAGATCGAGCTGCGCCCGAGCGCAAGGCAGATCGAGCTGCGCCCGAGCGCAAGGCAGATCGAGATGCGCCCGCGCGCAAGGCAGATAAAGCTGCGCCCGAGCGCAAGGCAGATCGAGCTGCGCCCGAGCGCAAGGCAGATCGAGCTGCGCCCGAGCGCAAGGCAGATCGAGCTGCGCCCTCGCGCAAGGCAGATAAAGCTGCGCCCGCGCGCAAGGCAGATCGAGCTGCGCCCGCGCGCAAGGCAGATAAAGCTGCGCCCGAGCGCAAGGCAGATCGAGCTGCGCCCGAGCGCAAGGTAGATCGAGCTGCGCCCGCGCGCAAGGCAGATCAAGCTGCGCCCGAGCGCAAGGCAGATCGAGCTGCGCCCGCGCGCAAGGCAGATAAAGCTGCGCCCGAGCGCAAGGCAGATCGAGCTGCGCCCTAGCGCAAGGCAGATCGAGCTGCGCCCGCGCGCAAGGCAGATCGAGCTGCGCCCGAGCGCAAGGCAGATCGAGCTGCTGCGCCCGCGCGCAAGGCAGATAAAGCTGCGCCCGCGCGCAAGGCAGATCGAGCTGCGTCCGAGCGCAAGGCAGATCGAGCTGCGCCCGAGCGCAAGGCAGATCGAGCTGCGCCCGCGCGCAAGGCAGATCGAGCTGCGCCCGCGCGCAAGGCAGATAAAGCTGCGCCCGAGCGCAAGGCAGATCGAGCTGCGCCCGACCGCAAGGCAGATCGAGCTGCGCCCTCGCGCAAGGCAGATAAAGCTGCGCCCGCGCGCAAGGCAGATCGAGCTGCGCCCGCGCGCAAGGCAGATAAAGCTGCGCCCGAGCGCAAGGCAGATCGAGCTGCGCCCGAGCGCAAGGTAGATCGAGCTGCGCCCGCGCGCAAGGCAGATCAAGCTGCGCCCGAGCGCAAGGCAGATCGAGCTGCGCCCGCGCGCAAGGCAGATAAAGCTGCGCCCGAGCGCAAGGCAGATCGAGCTGCGCCCGAGCGCAAGGCAGATCGAGCTGCGCCCGAGCGCAAGGCAGATCGAGCTGCGCCCTCGCGCAAGGCAGATCGAGCTGCGCCCGAGCGCAAGGCAGATCGAGCTGCGCCCGAGCGCAAGGCAGATCGAGCTGCGCCCGAGCGCAAGGCAGATCGAGCTGCGCCCGAGCGCAAGGCAGAAAGGATTTTTTTTTCTCTGTTGAGCGCCATCATGTCAGATCATGTGTCTAGCTGAGGATGGGGAGGGCGGGATGGCAGGAGCACTGACGAGGCAGGTGGCGCGCATAACAGTGTGTGGCTGGATTGCGCTGCGGATCTCGCATGTGCTGTTGGGCACCGTGCGTTAAGGCAAGACTCCCCTCTCGTGCGCGCGCATCACCCGGAGAAGACTGAGCGAGGAGGAATCAAAGCGAGCAAGAACGCGTGAGCCCCGCGGAAAAGAAGCGAACGCGGTCAAAAGTGATGTAGAGCAAGAACGCGTAAGCCCCGCGGAAAAGAAGCGAACGCGGTCAAAAGTGATGTAGAGCAAGAACGCGTGAGCCCCGCGGAAAAGAAGCGAACGCGGTCAAAAGTGATGTAGAGCAAGAACGCGTGAGCCCCGCGGAAAAGAAGCGAACGCGGTCAAAAGTGATGTAGAGCAAGAACGCGTGAGCCCCGCGGAAAAGAAGCGAACGCGGTCAAAAGTGATGTAGAGCAAGAACGCGTGAGCCCCGCGGAAAAGAAGCGAACGCGGTCAAAAGTGATGTAGAGCAAGAACGCGTGAGCCCCGCGGAAAAGAAGCGAACGCGGTCAAAAGTGATGTAGAGCAAGGGCAAACACGCAAGAGTGTCGATAGCGAGGGGAGCGAGCAAGAAGCGAAGGAGCACGGGGGCACGAGCGAGGGCGAGCGAGGGCAAACGAGGGCGAACGAGGTCGAGTGAGGTTGAACGAGGGTGACCGAGGACGAACGTGCAAGATCACGCCTGAAACGAAATGAGTGAAAAGGTGTATGAATGAGGACACGGAGAGAACACGAGCGAGAAGGCAAGACGGCAAGTGAAGGACAGTGGGAAGTGAAGGCTCTGTGCTGAAAAGAGGAAGAGAAACAGCAACCAAGAAGAAGCAAAGACACGCGAGAGCCAACGAGCGCGAGCAAGAGCCAGTGAGAATCTGAACGAGCAGGAAAGAACGTGTATCAGTGAATTATTGAACAGGGAAGATGCCAAAACTCAATCTGGACTGCGGAGGCTTCGTGAAGCTGACATAGCAAGGCTGACACTCAAGTAAAGAATACAGCCATTCGGGACACGGATTTTTCAGAGATCTCCAACTGAGATTAGGCAGCCGTGGATGGCGGAGTTTGCGCTCGTCCAGGTGCTCTCTGTGAGAGCTCTGCGAGCCCTTAATCGAGGGCCGGGGCGAGGCGCCTCGCTGACCGCGCCCCCGAGGATTTTGTGGGCCCGGGACCTCTTCCCCAGGGCGGCGGAGGATGAGACCCCTCCGGAGTCTGATGCGCATCACCGACACGGCAGCAATAAGAGAAGCAGAATGCAAAGGGTGCGCCCACACCTAGCACACTCTCTCGGGCCCAGCAGACAGCTCTGTGCGATCTGGCCTGATGCGGTACGGGGCAGCAAGGGCAACGTGTAAATGGTGCTGCGAGATCGCAGTGTAAATGATGCTGTGAGAGCATCATGCGAGGGGAAGACGGTTCCGTTAGTCTCCTCGTGCAATCTGGCAAGCAGAGGATCTCACGAGCCGTGGGAGAATGCACGGGCTGCACACAGGCTGAAAGCGAGGATGGCCGAACCACCGAGAACGGGGAGGGTCTGCGCTCGAATATACCAGCTTCAAGGAGGCCGCCCTCGGACCTGGTGACGGAGGATTGCTCCTCAGGAGGCGGGCCAAGTCAGCAGCCACGTCAAGTGCAAGCTCTGGCAAGCGTGCCAAGTCAGCAGCCACGTCAAGCGCAAGCTCTGGCAAGCGCGCCAAGTCAGCAGCCACGTCAAGCGCAAGCTCTGGCAAGCGTGCCTGCGGAGGAGTTGGCCGCCGAGGCTCCCTTGACAGACAGGTCACGGCGGCGGCCAAGTCGGGCACGGGCCAAGGCAAGCGAGGCAGCCAAGGACGTGACTGAAGATCCCTCCCTGGCAGATGAGACATGCCAACAGCCATGCCAGAGCCAAGCTGCAGCCACGGAGTCTGCGAAGGACGTGACTGAGCCTCTCCCTTCGCGAGACCAGCCACGTCAGCAGCGGCCTAAGAGAGAAGCTCCGGCAAAAGAGTCGACAGAGACTGTGGCCAAAGAGCCCGTCCAGCCACGTCAGCAGCGACGCAAGAGAGCAGCTCCAGCAAAAGAGTCGACAGAGACTGTGGCCAAAGAGCCCGTCCAGCCACGTCAGCAGCGGCGTAAGAGAGAAGCTCCGGCAAAAGAGTCGACAGAGACTGTGGCCAAAGAGCCCGTCCAGCCACGTCAGCAGCGACGTAAGAGAGCAGCTCCAGCAAAAGAGTCGACAGAGACTGTGGCCAAAGAGCCCTCCTCGGTAGACAACCCATGTCAGCAGCGACGTAAGCAGGTGTGTCGAAGCAAGCCCTTCGAGATCCCTCTTCCACCCTTCTTCATCCAACCATCTCCAACCCAATTCCTCAGCCTCGTGGTTGCGGAAGTGCAGGGTACTCTGGTGCTGCGAACTCCTCGGAAAGGGATGCACGGGTGCTGGTCTCCGTATAAGGAACTGGATGGGATACCGTGTCTGTCCACAGACCCGCAAACACCAGAAGCTGGCACGTCACGGCTATTCGATGAAATGGCTGGCTTGTGAATCCAGGGTATACAGATCCATTGATATGTCCAGCCAAATCTGTTTGATCGAAGGCCTGTGGGCGGTGGAGGGGCGGAGCATGTCATCCGGGGCAGACCATTTCGTATGCTTGGATGAGGACCCGCGTTGGCATCCAACATGAAGCTGTTCTGCACCTGATGGTGAATGGCGCACTTGCTTTGAGAACGGCTGGCTGGACGTCGGCGTGGTGATCCCGATGTGCCTTTGTTTTGAGAACGTGTGGATGGACGTCGGCGTGGTGATCGCGATGTGCCTTTGTTTTGAGAACGGGTGGCTGGACGTCGCGTGGTGATCGCGATGTGCCTTGTTTTGAGAACGTGTGGCTGGACGTCGGCGTGGTGATCGCGATGTGCCTTTGTTTTGAGAACGGGTGGCTGGACGTCGGCGTGGGATCGCGATGTGCCTTGTTTTGAGAACGTGGATGGACGTCGGCATGGTGATAGCGATGTGCCTTTGTTTTGAGCACGGGTGGCTGGACGTCGGCGTGGTGATCGCGATGTGCCTTTGTTTTGAGAACGGTGGCTGGACGTCGGCGCAGGATCGCGATGTGCCTTTGTTTTGAGAACGGGCGGCTGGACGTCGGCGTGGTGATCACGATGTGCTAGGTTTTATCTGGGTGCTTGGCACATGTCAACTCTGGCACCCGTCACCTGCCTCGCTGCGAGTGAGCCCTTATCGACACATTCTTTGTGACGAGGCTGGATCCTCGTTGCCCTACTCGCATTCTCTGCCACAACAAAAGCCGCGTTCGCTCTCACTGCTCACACACACACACACACTGCTCACTCTCGCTCTCTCTCTCTCTCAAGTGGGCGCCATTGCTCGCGTATGCCTCATCGCAGCGTGAAGCCTCTCTCATCGGTGAAGAAGGCCGAACCCCAAGTCGGGAGCGCTACATGCAATGGATAGTGTCAGCAAGACAAATCAGCTGGATTGAGATTGAGAGAGACCTCGGCATTTGCAGGCTCTAGAGAAGGAGCGCCTGACTTGTCACATCCACGCCGCCCTGCCCCTTCCTAAGGAGCTCGAGCACCTTCAGCGCGCCTTCGAGGTGCTCAGCGTCACTTACCAGTTCCTGCGCAACAACCTTACTGTCGTCACCTGGACACACCTCCGCCGATGCCTGGAGATGACAGGTGCATGCCCATGCCGCCGAGCTCCGCCGTGCATATCTGACGGTGACGCTGTCGAGGCTGTTGCCTGTTGCGCGTTGCGAAGTTCAGGCCCGGTGTTGACTGCGGTATTTGTATGACACTACGAGGCTCCTTCGGGGTCTGTGCCATGTGGTGCCCAGCATCTGACGGTGCTCAGGGCATGTGCCATGTGGTACCCAGCATCAACGGTGCTCAGGATATGTGTCATGTGGGACCCAGCATCTAACGGTGCTCAGGGCATGTGCCATGTGGTACCCAGCATCTGACGGTGCTCAGGGCATGTGCCATATGGTGCCCAGCATCTGGCGGTGGCTCAGGGCATGTGCCATGTGGGACCCAGCATCTGACGGTGCTCGGGATATGTGTCATGTGGGACCCAGCATCTGACGGTGCTCAGGATATGTGCCATGTGGGACCCAGCATCTGACGGTGCTCGGGATATGTGCCATGTGGGTCCCAGCATCTGGACGGTGCTCGGGATATGTGCCATGTGGGACCCAGCATCTGGACGGTGCTCAGGATATGTGCCAAGTGTGGGACCCAAACATCTAACGGTGCTCGGGATATGTGTCATGGGACCCAACATCTAACGGTGCTCGGGATATGTGCCATGTGGGACCCAGCATCTAACGGTGCTCAGGGCATGTGTCATGTGGGACCCAGCATCTGACGGTGCTTGAGATATGTGTCATGTGGGACCCAACATCTAACGGTGCTCATGGCATCAAAGGCCGAGGGCCCACTTGATGCCTCTTTCTTACTCACCTTCACGGCAGACTTGCGCGTGGAGCGACAGTTGAGGCGGAGGCGGGCGGCAGCAGGCGATGTGGCGCTGGCCCCGCAGGATGTTCTGCACATGGCGTGCCTGTGCCCGGGCGTGGTGATGCTGCAAGTGCGCGCGCTGACGGGCTCCGCCGAGGAACTCGTGGAGGCCGCCGCCTCGCAGCCGCTGTTTCAGAGCTCCTCGGGTGATGCCCCGGCTTACAATCCCTGTGCCCTGCGTCCTCGAGCGTGCGTCCAACCTCTTGAGTCCTACATGCTTAGCTTGGGAGGGGGGATCTGGGGTCGGAATCAGGGTAACGCATTTAGGGGCCAATTTGAGCTTAATTGGCAAGTGCTGAAGACTTCTTTTGCAACATGGTCGGTTCACCAGGCGGCGCACTGTCGCAGAGTCGATTCAGCAAAGATGTTGCCTTGCGCTCTGTGCTGTGCGCGTGAGCAAGCCGGGTGAGCACATCCGGTTTGGTATATGGGTGCCCAAATGAAGAGAGTACCAAACCCTTGGACTGGGTTAGGTGGCAAGGCAAACGAATGGAGCTGAGGCCTGTGGCGGCTCGCGGACGCGCGTGTGGGGTCACTGTGGGGACCCCCCTTGCGGCTCCAGCTGTCGACTTCGTTCCAAGGTCTCAGCGCAATCGAATTTGCAGAATGATTTGATTTAAAGCCTTTCAATTGAAACCGACTTGGGGAACGAGTCACGCCAAGTAAGATGCCTGGCCAGACGCCAAGTAAGATGCCTGGCCAGACCTCGGGAATTCCACGGTGTTGCAAGACGCGTCACTTGACATTGTGATTCCTTGTTGACACGGGCGCAGCCGTCTGCAGCTAGCATCCACAGGGTCGAGGCAGCTGGGTGACCGTCAGGATGTCACCCCTGGGGTTGCTCTTGTAGAAAGCTGCCGCGCCTCATCGGTGAACTGCTCCGATCAGTGAACACGAGTCGATCGAAGATCAATCGTCGAAATTTTTGCGTGATCACGTTTTAGGTTTCAATGATTGCTCTTCCTCCCGCGAGGCAGGCGGCGCCCAGGGCCGGAGGGTCGGGTGATGCTGCAGCTCTTCCTCCCGCGAGGCAGGCGGCGCCCAGGGCCGGAGGGTCGGGTGATGCTGCAGCTCTTCCTCCCGCGAGGCAGGCGCCGCCCAGGGCCGGAGGGTCGGGTGATGCTGCAGCTCTTCCTCCCGCGAGGCAGGCGGCGCCCAGGGCCGGAGGGTCGGGTGATGCTGCAGCTCTTCCTCCCGCGAGGCAGGCGGCGCCCAGGGCCGGAGGGTCGGGTGATGCTGCAGTACGTGCAGCCCACCGATCAGGTCTCGCTGGAGGAACTCGCAAGATTGGCCATCGAGGGAGGGTGCCTCCGGGGCGCGGCGCGAGGCTGAGCATCGAGTGTGTGCGCTGCTCCTGAGCTGCGGCGGCCCGCAGGCGCCGGCACGTGTCCCTCCGAGGAGAGCATGGGGCGCTGACTGGCGGCGAGCGCGGCGCTGGTCTGGCTGCGCAGGGCACACGAAGGAGGCGGAGGGTGAAGAGCGGGTGGAGAGGGTGGTGGAGCTGAGGATTCCACCAAACGGTCGGGGCGCGGGCATGGTGCCCACTGGGGAGGACCACGTCGCCCTGTGCAGCGCGGTGTACGATGCTTGGAGCGCCGGCTCCAGTGATTGGACGCCCAGCGCGGAGCAGCGGGACATCTGCTCCCAGAACCCCATCATTGCGGAGCGCGGCTGTGTGGTGGGAGGTGTGCACCCACGCCCTCCCCGCGCTGCCCACCGCCACTTCATCTCTCTCTGCAGAGAAAACACCTCCCCGCGATACGGAGGATGTCCCCGGGTCAATCTTTGGGCAGCGCACATCGACAGCCTATGCTCAAATGATGTCCCTTGCTTCCAGGCCTGCGAGGCGCTGCAGGCGGCGTGCCTCCTGCAGCCTGAAGTGAAGATCGGATGTGAGGCTCGGCCCCGCCCATGTGACGCCTGTATGGATGCGGCGCGCACCCAACAGCCTCAGGAAGAAGGCCCAACTTTGCTTGCTTAAGCTGACTATCACCCCCGGTATTGGTCAGCTCTGCCTCTCACTCTAACTCTGACTTCGTGCGGGTCCGCTTCCTGTCCAGGCCGTGATGGTGGTAAGTCGAGCCGCAGAGACAAAAATTTGGAGCGTCGACGGACTGCCTTCCGGGCCGGCTTAGTGGAGGCGACTGCGGGAGAGCAGCGCATCTTCCTCGAGCAGCAATTGCCAGAGCCAGAGCCTGAACTCCGCAAGGTACGGTAGGGCCCTAGGGCATCAGACTCAACACTCAAGGACGGCTCGCTTCCATCTCTTCGTATTAGGCGCAGTGCTTCCAAGTCAGCCTGCTGAGACATTTTTGCATCAGGGGTTGCGCATCAGTGGGGCCCGTGGGCGGCGCAGGAGGACTGGTGGCACCCCGCGTTCCCCCTGGAGGAGGTCTGTCGCGGCGCCCTGGTGGAGCGCGCATGCCTTGAGGCCCGGCGGGCTGCATCTGCGGAGGCAGGGGCGGCTCCGCGCCGCCCCGCGCGCCCCCCCCGGCAGTCGCGTGAGCCAGCCACCTTCGCGTGCGACAGCACCGAAGAGATGGCGGTGACCGGCTTTGTGGAGCACCTGCGGTCCGGCCTCGGGCGGCGCGGGCAGGTGGTGCACAGCGAGACGCTGCCGGCGCGAGACGCGCAGCTCGGGGCCCTGACACACACCCTCTCGCCGGGGCTGCACGATGCGCTCGGCCGCCTGGGAGTGGACCCGCGCGGCCTCTTTAAGCACCAGGTGAGCGGCCGAGGAAATAAAGTGGAGCACTGTCCATTTTTTTGAGGTTAAAGTGGACAGCTTCTGTGGCCTTTTCACGTTATGCGCTGGTGTGCCGTGTGCATTTATCGAGCACGCCAATTCATCAGCCAGGCGGGTGGAGGAAAGGGGATTGGATGAAGGCTCGAGGCGGGCTCGGCGCAGGTGTGCGCAATAGATGCGGTGCTCGAGGGGAAGAACGTGGTGGTGGCCACCTCCACCGCAAGCGGCAAGTCGGTGTGCTACAACGTGCCGGTGCTGGAGCGGCTGCTGAGGGACCCGGAGGCCTGCGCCATCTACGTCTTCCCCACCAAGGCAAGTTCCCGCATGGCGTCACCACCGCACGCCGCCCCGCATAACCCCATCAGTGCGCCCCCGTCACCGCCCCCCCAAGGCGCCCGCCATCACTAGCCCACGGACGCGCCCCCCCTCACAAGCCTTTGGGGCAGCGCTCGAGTGCCACACTCACTGCTGGCAGAGAGTCTCTTGTCCTCGGAGTTGGTGCTCGGTAGAGACAGCTCTGCTTGCGTTGAGCAGAAGCTTAGGCAGTGATAAAATGCGGTGGAACTCTGATTGGCTGCCTTCGGTCATCCTCTATTCCTGAATGGCACGGCGGCCGCCGTTGGTAAAAATGTGTTGCAAACGTGATCGCCACCTGGAGCAGCCCGTAATAAGCTCTGGCTGAATGACGTGGCCAGAGAATTGCGCAGAGCAAGACACCGAGGGGCGTAGATGTAGCACACCTCAGCGAGACACTGCGGTCCGATGATGGAAAGTGCAGGCCTAGAACCCGACAGGCCAAATGCAAGACCATGGGTAGAATGAAGGCAGTTCACGCAGGCTGGGGCCGGCTTGCATGCGGCGCCGTGGCAAGGGAAGGAGGAAGCCCCAGACGAGGGTTGCTCATACAAGATATCCTGCACCCCTCGTGGATGGAGGGGCTCTCGTTTCCCTCTTCCCGCATGTTCTCGCATGGGAGAAGTCGCGTAGACGTGCGGGGCGGTCTCGAGAGTGTTAGGATTCCCATGCTTGCTGCCGGGTTCCTGAATTCCCTCAGCTGGATGGGGTGGCTCAGGGCGTGCGGGTGGTGGGAAGGAGGCGCAGGCGCTCGCCCAGGACCAGCTGCGCTCTCTCAGGGTGCTCATAGGGAGCCGCCTGCCATCCCTGCCTCTGCACCAAGTCGGTGAGCAGCTACTTCTTCCTGCTGCAGGACTTTCATGTTCAGCAACGTTCTGTGCGAGACGTCTCCGGCCTGATCAGTGTACACGGCCAAGACCAACCTACCTGCCTCACAGGTCTCATCTGCGGAGCGTGGTCTTCCGCAGGGGCGCCTCCATGCTGCTCAGTCTGCGGATGAGCAAGCGATGTGCGGACCTGAGATGGCCTACATGGCGCATGCTAAGGGCTCGGGGCCGAGTAGGGGGCGCATGCTAAGGGCTCGGGGCAGTGGGGCGCATGCTAGACTCGGGGCCGAGTAGGGGGCGCATGCTAAGGGCTCGGGGCCGAGTAGGGGGCGCATGCTAAGGGCTCGGGGCCGAGTAGGGGGCGCATGCTAAGGGCTCGGGGCCGAGTAGGGGGCGCATGCTAAGGGCTCGGGGCCGAGTAGGGGGCGCATGCTAAGGGCTCGGGGGTGTTGGTAGGGCGCATGCCAAAGGCTCGGGGGCGAGTAGGAGCATGCTAAGGACTCGAGGCAGTAGAGCATGCTAAGGGCTCGGGGCCGAGTAGGGGGCGCATGCTAAGGGCTCGGTGTAGGATTTCGAGAGTTTCGTTTACACAAAAGCGAGCTTAAACTTGCATTATCAAAAGATATACTAGTTCGCGACCCGAAACGCCACAAACATTTGCGCGCCATCATTACTGATTGGGCGATCTTATGTGAAAGTTCACGAAATAGAGTCCTACATGTCACTGTCGTGTTCATACCGACCGCAGTGACACTCCTGAGTACAGATGAACTCATTACGCACTTCCCGATGGTCATCAGTGATCTGACGGCCACGATTAGTTCAGCAGATCTATAGATCTAGATCTAAGGGTTCCACAGGGTTTCTTTAGGATTTCTTCAGGGTTCGAGCATCCTGACTACTGTAGAAGGTCTAGATAGTCATTCTTTACACCAAACTGATCAGCAGGCACTTGCAGATTCCAATACCCCTTCTAAAGGGTGACTGTCTAGTCGTCCTACTGCCAGTTCTTGGAAATGGTGCCCCTTCAGTCAGCAATATCCAGTTCTTGGGATGGTGCCCCTCCAGCTCCAGTTTATGGGGATGGTGCCCCCTTCAATCTTCAGTCTTCAGGGTCGGAGTCCTTCAACTTCATGATACCAAGCCTCTCTCTGTGTGTAAGGAAGGCTGGTAGAGGAAGAGGCTTGGTGAAGATGTCAGCTGTGTTGTCCGCTGAGGCGACGTACAACGCTTCCACCGTCTTGGACTTCACCAGTTCTCGGATGTACATGTTCCTCACCTCAATGTGCTTGGACCTGTTGTTGTTCACATATAGTCGGAGGCCAAATGAATGGCCCCTTGGTTGTCACAGTACATAGGCACCGGGTTGCAGATGTCCACCAAGTCGTTCAGCACACTGATGATGTACTTGATCTCCCGAGCCCCTTCAGACATGGCGATGATCTCAGCCTCGGTAGTCGACAGTGATACACACCTGTGCATGATCGAGGAGAAGATGAGCAAGCTTCCACACAGGTAGACTGCAATGCCAGATGTAGACCTCCTCGTTGTCTTGCAGCCAGCATAGTCAGCATCAGTGTATATGCTCATTGGTAGTGCTCCACCAGCCAGACCCAGCCCCCTTGGCACAGAAGAGGTTGTCCGCAGCACCAGCTCGTAGCTCATAGTGCCCTTGAGGTATCTGACAACCTGTTTCAGCGCCACAAAGTGCTCTGGGCCATAGGAAGCACCGAACCGAGAGAGAGCAGATACAGCAGCCATGATATCAGGGCGCGTGCACCTTGCAATCCACTGCAGCTGCCCAAGTAGCCCCCTGAACGGAATGGTGGTATCCTTGCCATCAGATGGAGCAAGAGAGCACCCTGGAGACATGGGTAGGCTAGCTGGCTTGGCATCCTTAAGCCCATAGGTGTCAATCATCTGGGAGATGTACCCAGACTGAGAGAGATATGCCACTCCAGGGCCCCAGCGCACGCCAATACCCATCACCAGATCCAGCACACCCAAGTCCTTACAGGCATACTGCGAGTTGAAGGTCGCCACAAAGCTGTCATACCATGATCGACTGTCGGTGGCACAAAGGTAGTCATCCACATATGCCAGGATGATGACCGTAATGTCAGAGTCCTGAATGTAGTAGAGGCAAGGCTCCACATCACTGCGCCTCATCCTCTTATCATAATTCATAATGAAGGCATCACTGGTGTCAAACCACTCCTTGCCCGCCTGCTTCAGACCATATACCGCCTTGAGGAGCTTGGCACACGTCCTGCCCTGATACTCCAGCCCCCTAGGGAGCCTGACATACAGGTCCTCCTCCAGGGTTGAGTTCAGAAAGGCAGTCTCCACGTCCATGTGGTACGCCTCGAGTCCCAGGTTGAGTGCCAGGATGATGACCAGCCTCACCGAAGATAGTTGTGTGCATGGGGCAAAGGTGTCAAAGTAGTCAACACCATATTCCTGCTTGTTACCCCGCACACACACTCTCGCCTTGCGCTTCCGGAGCTGCCTGTGCTTGTCCAGTTTCACCTTCAGCACCAATGCCATGTCCAACAGGCGAACACCAGGAGGCACATCCTCCATGTCCATCATCATGAGAGCCTGCTTGACTGTAACCAGGGCCTCAAGCTCGGCCTGAATAGCCTCCATCCACTCATCAGCATCTGGCGCCCCCATAGCTTGTTTGACCCCCTTGGGCTCAGTCACTCCATCTGGTAGCACATCCACCGAGTCCCCAGCACACGACTTCACCACTGCTGCCAAGCATGTGTGCTCCGGAGGGAAGTGCACTTTTCCCACTGGCAGGTCAATGTGCGTGAAGTTTGTGAGTAACATAACACAGTATGGAACTGAGCTAGCTCCCACAGCTCGTGCGCATATAATCCCAGCCTCCAGCTTCTCACGTCCAGCATCTACCATGACCTCAGTAAACAATGGGTAGTTGACATTGAGGTCACCACTGTGTGCAGCTGAGCGTACAGCAGCAATATGCTTGGGCTGGCCATCCAGATAGTCCCGGAGGCTCACCCAGCATGTCACATCCACTGCCTTCACCTTTAGCACCGCCAGGATCTCATCACTGTCATCAGGTAGATAGACTCCAACATCAAGAATGCTATCCTCCAGTCCACTCGGAAGGGTGTCATGATATGCTGCATCCAACGTTGTCACCATGAAGTTGGTACTCAGTGG
The DNA here is from genome assembly GCA_001247695.2 of Cymbomonas tetramitiformis. Taxonomy (NCBI): domain Eukaryota; kingdom Viridiplantae; phylum Chlorophyta; class Pyramimonadophyceae; order Pyramimonadales; family Pyramimonadaceae; genus Cymbomonas; species Cymbomonas tetramitiformis. Next base: position 68,804 of record LGRX02032646.1, on the reverse strand, counting down.
GGCCACTGCAGAGGGATCCCAGGTGGTGACCACCTTGCCCAGCTTGTCCACAGCGTCATGGAACCTGACCATGCCAGACTTGACTATCTTCCCCGACTCAGGATCATACAACAAGTAGGCTGACGAGACCTCAGAGTGACCAACATACCTCAGCTGCTTTGCCCGATCACTGAGCTTGTGTTCCCTGCTGTCCGGGTCCACAAAAGCATATGCCAGACAGCCAAATACCCGAAGAAGTGAAAGGTCATGGTGCTGTCCATACAACTTATAGTAGGGGGACTTCTTGTGCAGAGGCTTCTGGAATGTCCTGTTCAGAATATACACAGAGTGTCGAACAGCAAGTGGCCCCACATCTACACCAAAGCCAGATGTCACAAGCAGTGCCCGAGCCATTGCTTGCACTGTCCTGTGGGACCTCTCAACACGAGCTTGGTTCTCATGAAGGTAGGGCGATCCATGACGTTGCTCAATACCTTGCTCCTTGCAGTATTGCTGTGTCTGCCCAGCAATCATGGTGGAGTCCCCATCAGTATGTAGCACCATATGGTACTTCTCGTCAAGCCTCATGCCTCCTCACCTCAATCAGGAACTCCTCCAGTGCTCCCAGGTAGTCCGACTTCTTCTTCAGAAAGTACACGCATATCCACGCTGTACGATCGTCCACAAAGAGTACGAACCACCGGTACCCACCGGCACTGTGCCTGAATGGTCCACAGGTATCAGACCACACCAGCAATCCAATCTCCTCAGCACGCTCCCTACCCGTAGGCTTCATAGAAGGCCTAATCGCTTTGGTGAGCCTGCAGGAAACACACCTCTCAGAACAGCGCAATACCAGACTCTTGGCATACTGCGCAGTGGTGATACCCATAGGAACCTCCTCATCCAGCATCTCCTGCATGGTCACGTCACCAAAATGTCCAAGGCGAACGTGTGCAAGCATCTTGGCATCAAACTTCATCACTGTATGTCCATCCTTGTAGACCACCACCACTGGCCACTTGGTCTCCCTGACCCATACTCTGTCTTCCCCACACATCTCCAGGTTCTCCACATTGTAGCATGAATCCAATGGAGCCGAGAATATCTTCTCTCCAGCAGGGTACTCATAGATAATGGTAAACTGAGATGTAAACTGCCACCAGCTGGCTGTCTCCCATCTGGGTAATACCAAGAGGAACTTGGTGGAGTGAGGTGCCCGATCAAAGTCACTGAGAGCCTTCTGCAGGCATCTGAGGATGGTATCATGCTCATAAGGTGGGTTGCCATAGCAAGCCTCACCCGCCCAGTCCCTGCAGAAGCAAGGGTTGTCAGTTGTGCAATAATTGTCCAGGATGTGGTTGTCACTGGAGGCAAACAACTCCAGGGTGAAGGGTCCATGCTCCTCAATGTGCTTCTCAGCCTCCTCAAACTTCCAGTCTGTCTTGTCACGGTCAGAATCATCATGATATGCTGCACAGGCCATGTAGGTATCCAAAGTGCCAGATATCTGATCTTCATATATGATATACTGGTTGCCAACTCTAGAGAATGAGAACGTCACCCCCCCATTGGATATCTGCCTGGCCCCAAAATCAACACTGAACCCAGCATCCTCAAGCGCCACCACAGACACCAAGTTGAATGGCTGCCCAGGAATACAGTGAGCACCAGTGAACTGCAGTCCAACAGCGCGCCCAGTGGACACATCTAGTTTGGCAAATGTGACCGTGCCGCTGCCCTCCGAAGAGACAGTACCAGCCTGCACCACACTGAAAGTGGAACTGGAAGTAGCATCAAAGTCATCGCCAAAATCACCCACTGAATTGAAGATGTGCTTGGAGGCGCCACTGTCCAGCATAGCCACCTGACCACCGCACGCAGCCAATGGCAGGGCTCTGGTGAACACGTCAGCCTTGCTGTCTGTGGATGCAACATACAGGACGAGCGAGCTGCACATAGGATGGCCCCCTCGCAGTTCACATGCATCCTCATCATCAGAGTCACTCCCACCTGCAAGATCAGGCGCATCATAATACCAATCAGAAGAGTAGTAATCCTCAATCCCAGGCTCAGCGCCCGTGGCACAGAGGCGGTTCTTGCGAGGCGGACAGAACAGTCCAGATGCCCAATCATCAGAGGGGATACCACCCACTCCTTCAAAGGGCTGCCATGAGTGCTCACCATCCTCCTCGTCCGAGTCAGAGGCATCCACCAGATCTGGCATAGTATCCGAAGCATAATCACCATCATCCGAGCCAGAGGAATCGCTGAGATCAGGCACACAGCTGAGTCCAGACAATGTGTGACAGGCCCAGGCATGATGGTCAGCAGCAACCCGTTCAGGTGTTGTGAAACTGACACCAGAGTCACCCAGTGCACACACATGCTCAGGCAATGGGTGAGAAGAGAAGGCATGTTGAAAAGCAACCTGCTCAACACCATATACCACATAGGCATCCGGTGTGGTCCCAGAAGTAGAATCTCCTCGGTCCGAAGGGACATCACCACGATGAGAAGAACCCCCAGAGTCATAGTCACTGTGGTCTGAATCATCACTGCCATCAGACGAGGAGTCAAAGTTCCACTCATCCTCATAGCCATATCCCAGCAAGGTCCAGAAGTCCTCACTCGCCTGCACCGTGTCTCGAGTAACCATACTGAGTAAAGTCACCCATGACTGCAGCTTCTCAAAGGACCCTCGTACCATGACCGGCTCCTTCTCAAGCAGACGCTGCAGCAGACTGAGCTGCTCGGCCACAAGGTGCTTCGCACATACCATCTTCTCTTGGCTCACCACTCTGCCATCAGCAGGAAAGTGAGGACTCTCCAGCACTGTCACTGCCCTGTCCAACACTTCCACAGAGCCACTCATGAACATACTATGCACATACTGGACATCCGAAGTGTACCATGGCTGCCTGGGGGATATCTGATACCCAGGCCCAAGATGTTGCTCCCTTCCTGCTTCCCATAGGGCTTGGGTAGGATCAAGCTTCCTCCCAGGCAGGACTGTGCACAGAGTATCAATGTAGACAAACGAGTCGTACACCGGAGCCACAGGGAAATACTTGTGCTTGTTCAATAAGAACCGATGCTTATTGGGCTGATAGGGGTGTGACTTCTTACCAGGTATCCTCAACGTAGAGTGCCCGCTCATAGGAGCATCAGACCTCCACCGATAGACCCCACTCACAGGCTGGTCCCTACCCCCAACAGGGAAGGGACCCTCAGAAGATGTAAGTCCATCCAGAACTGCATAGTAGTTGTGCAGGGAGATACCAGATTGAGACCCAATACAGTCTCCCGCAGTATAACCAGAGATAAATTGAGGCATGTCGTCAGAGAAGCAGGTAACCACGTTGTCCAGCTCACAGATTGCATACAGAGCCTCCCCAGAAGCATCCACACCAGGGTCCTGCTGAGCTTCAGTAACAGCAGCCGCACGATTGGGTAGCTTCCCATGCTTCTGGTAGTCCTGGACCCTCTTCATTATCGCGTCCCTCCTCTTGGGATTCTTCTTGAGGTACTACTCCCGCTTATCCTCGTGAGTCACAAAGCAATCCTTGGACGAGTGCCCCGTCATATGACATACCGGACATGGAACCTTCTTGATCAACGCGGCACGCTTCTGCTCTTCCTGCTTACGCCGGTCCTCCACAATTCCAGCTCCCGTCTCCGTCGCTGCTGCTGAAGTAGCTATAACGTTGTCGTAGTGGTCACACACCGCATCATTTAGCTCCTGGAAAGACGGTAGCTCGTCCCTAGAGTACATAGTGCGTACAAAGACATACGCCGGGTTCAAAGAATTCAGCACCATAGCCACAAAGACCGCCTCCAGGCTGGCAACATGAAACTTCTCACCGCCCGGCAGGAATTTGCTCGTGCACGCATATTCCTCCACCCTGTCGAGAACCTCCCTCGCATTTAGAAAGCCCTGCAGTGGGGGTGCGAGCGTCGCAAACCTCTTCGTGTCATCAAGCAGAGCCTTGACCTGCCTCACAAAGTACGCAGAGCCCGTGCTCCGACGCATTTTAATCAGCTGCCGCCAGGCTGAGACACCGTCCGCCTCAGTGCTGTACGTCCGAACAACCGCGTTCGCCGTCTTGGTAGTCACGCTCGACAGAAAGTCATGAAACAACTGATTCGCTGCCACCGAGAACTGCTCGTCCTTCTTGATGTCCTCCAAGTCGCGCGCGTCCAATAAGAACAGAGCCAGTGCCCGATGACGTAAACACGGTACAATTTTACCCCGGAACTCCAGCCACTTGCTGTCATTTTCTGCGTCCTGACCAGAATAAAGCTGGTCAGACTTGAACCCCTTCAACATATCCGTCAGAAGAGGTAAAGGTACGCCCACAGTACCACTCGCAACGCGAGATTTAACACTGGAACCAGACATACCGGATTCCGCGGCCTCAGGAGACGCAATAGCATTTCCTGTCCCCGCATTCTGATTCGCAGCCAACTGGGGCACTGCTTGTGCCAGGACTTGAACCATTTTCATAAGCTCATTTAAACGCGCGTCTTGCTGCGAAAATAGCTGTTGCTGCCTCTCATCGATAAGAGCAGTCAGCGCTGCAGAGTCCTCCCCTACTGAAAGTCCATCTTCCGATAGTCCCTCCGAAAGGTCGCCATAAGTAGATTCCACACCCAGACCTGGCGGGGTCCTCTCTACAACTTTGGCCTTGTCTTGTTTCTTACTCATTTCCGAATACGCGCAGCAAAATTTTGCGTGATACAACCGTAGGTTAACACTTACAATGTAAGTGGGCCCAAATCCTGTAGGAATTCGAGAGTTTCGTTTACACAAAGCGAGCTTAAACTTTCATTATCAAAAGATATACTAGTTCGCGACCCGAAACGCCACAAACATTTGCGCGCCATCATTACTGATTGGGCGATCTTATGTGAAAGTTCACGAAATAGAGTCCTACGTGTCACTGTCGTGTTCATACCGACCGCAGTGACACTCCTGAGTACAGATGAACTCATTACGCACTTCCCGATGGTCATCAGTGATCTGACGGCCACGATTAGTTCAGCAGATCTACAGATCTAGATCTAAGGGTTCCACAGGGTTTCTTTAGGGTTTCTTCAGGGTTCGAGCATCCTGACTACTGTAGAAGGTCTAGATAGTCATTCTTTACACCAAACTGATCAGCAGGCACTTGCAGATTCCAATACTGAGGCGCACGTGCCCCCTGCCCTTCTCCTTGTGGAGAACCACGGAGATGTCATCACCTGTGATGCTGATGTGCCCCCTGCGCATGGAGACGCCCGTCTCCGGCCGGCCGAAGGTGACGAAGGCAAACACCACGTAGGTGCACGCCCTGAGCAGCTCCGTAGCTGCCCGGCCCACCGGCTCCAGCCCCAGCCCGTGCGCATGCACCGCCGAGACATGCCTGACAGGCAGCCAGGTCCGCACCGTCTGCTCCTCACCCGCGGCCTCAGCCGCGTGCACCTGGAGGCGGGCCATGCCCTTCACTGCTCTGGAGATCGCCCGGCCCTTGGCAGGCCCGGGGAACCCCATGTCCTCGTGGTAGTTGTTGATGGCGGATAGGTAGGGCTGCATGTTGGACGCCTGCACCGTGCCCTTGTCCAGCATGTGAGCAATGTACAGCCTCACCGTGGCCCCCGTTGCCGGAAGCCACTGCCTGCCCTCCGCCTCACAGAACGCCATGAAGGCCCGAGCCTTCGGCCGGTAGTTGCCCACCGTCTTGCCGCCCAATGCTGCCCCCTGCATCTGCACTGCCAGCTCAGTGAGGGAGCTGTCCCCCAGCTCCCCTCTCCAGCGCTCCTGAAGCGCCGCATCCCAGCCAGTCACCTCCTGCACCGCTGCCGGGAGCACCTCATACCTCTCCTTGCTCATGTCCAGGTCCTCCTTGTCACCATCCTCGTAGGCAATGTGGGTTAGGCCGTCCGACCCCGTGTCACCCACGGTGCCGGTGTACCAGGCATCATCCTGGGGCCAATACACCTTCACCTTGAGGCCACTCGCCAGCCCCGCCTGCGGCGCCTGCCCGGCTGCCCGCCTCCCATCCTGCAGGTAATGGCTCACCGGGAGGCGAAGAGGCAGAACATGATGCCGTCCCAGCTTGAGGCCCCGAGCAGCTTGGACCCTCCCAACTGGCTGGGAGTAAAGAGGTCCCTGCCCCGGGGCAAGATCACCACCTCGTCGGCCATGGCCTCCAGCTGCTGGAACCACATCTGCCCCGGCCAGTAGGGCGCCACCACCGTGGCGGCGCACTTCTCCTCCCGCAGCTTGTGCGCCACCTCGTCGAGGAGGGACCACGGGGGGTTGACCCAATTGACCTCTCCTAGCCAGGAAAAGGCCAAAGAGTCCACGCCCTCGCACCCCGGGTCGTGCCACTGTGCGTAGTAGCGCGGCAGCTGGGCGGAGAGCTCCGAGGCGAAGCGGTCCACGGTGTGCTGGTGCCATTCCCGCTCCGCCCACTGAAACCACCTGCGGTTCAGCCGCCAGTCGTCCAGGTCCCGGTCCCGAGACAAGCGGTCGGCCCACTCGTTTGCCTCCCTTCTGATGTACCTCGCCTGGAGCTCGATGTCGTTTAAGTCCAGCAGGATCCACAGGCGCCGCATCCGCCGCATCAACTCCGGGTTGCGCGACGTGAAGTGCGAGAGCATGGCCACCACCGCCTGGTTGTCGCAGTAGAGGCGCCACCGCCTGGTTGTCGCAGTAGAGGCGCACCACCTTGCCGGTGAGCTCTCTCAGGAAGTATTGCACCGTTTTGTACACGGCCTCCAACTCTAGGTGCGTGATGTGTAGATGCCGTAGCTCGTCGGACCAGAATCCTCTTGCCGCGTGCTTGAGGTTCAGCACCCCGCCCCATGCGAACAGAGACGCGTCAGTGTGCACCTTCGCTCTCGTGGGGTTGCGCCAGATCTTGCGACCGTTCCACCGGCTCTGAGCCGGCAGCCTGAGCCACCACTCGATGTCGCTCCACGCCTGCCGTGTGAGCTTCACCTTCGCGCCCCATCCCCGCCTCGTGGAGAGCACGAAGTGGAGCTCCCTGAGATACAATCTCGCCGGAGGGACTGCCAGATACACAGACTGGCAGAGCCCCGTGAACGCTGCCAGCTTCCGAGCTGGGAGCCACCTCCGCTGTCGCGACGCCTCGCTGAGAAGCGCCTTGGACTGCAGGTGAATCTTCTGCAGCCTCGCCGGTGTCACGCGGATCTGTCCCGCCTTGAGGTCCACCTCGAGCCCGAGGTGCTCCACCAGCTGTGTCGGCTCCCATTGCCCCTTCTTCTCGTTGCGCGACAATCCGAGTCTCACCAAGACCCGAGATGCCAGCTCGCGCGCCCTGAGCGCCTCGATCCTGCTGCTTAGCAGCAACAGGAAGTCGTCCATGTAAGGGAGCACCCGCGCCCCCTGCTGATGCTCCTCGCGGCCGCATCCTCCAGCTCGTCTGCGAACTGCCCAACGTCGGCGCACCTTGCTTCCGCTTTGCAGCTTCCGCACTTCCCGCCGATCCTCCGCGGATCTCGGAGAACGAAGGCACTCCACGAGCACCTTCATGACCTTGACGAAGATTCGTGGCGAGTCGTTCCAGCCGAAGGGAAGGGCGCCGCACTGGAATAATTCCCCCCGCACGTCGAACTGCATGTACTCCTGGAAGGCGGGGTCGATGCCCACGACGTGGTAACCGTCCTGGAGGTCGAAGCTGAAGCACCAGTCGTTCGGCTTGGCGAGCCGACGCAGCTTCTTCAAAGTCTCCATCTTGCAGCGGGATTTCACGCAGTGAGCGTTCAACCAGCGGAAGTCCATCACTAGACGCCACTCGTTCGTCCCCGGCTTCGGCACCAGGAACACTCGGGATACGTGTCGTCGCCTCCTCGCTCGCACCCATGCGCCCGTTCTGAGACACCGCTCGGTCTCTGCGGCCATCCACTCCAGCTGCGGAGGGGTGGCGTCGCCCAACGACACTCCGTGATCGAAAGGCAGAGGCGCCTTGTCGACCCATCGCATCTTTGCCCCTTTGCTGATCCACTGCATCACCTCTGAGTTCGCGCCAGCTGCGCGCCATGCCCCCCTTCTGCTCCGCACCCTTTCCTGCAGGGTGGGCTCTTTCCGTTGAACGCCCCGAGGGGCGGAAGGCGTCCAAACTTTCCGTGATCGGAAAGTTAGGTCTGGGCTTGGGCGCCTCACCCAAGCCCTGACCCTTTACCTCCCTTGCCGCTGCCGCGGCCACCTTCACCTTTTCCAGCGCCACCGCCCGCTGCGCCTTTGCCTTTTGCCTCCTTGACGGTCACGAAAAGTCGAAACTTTGGCGCTTGCCTTGGCGTGCGTGTTCATCACGGCCTTCGCCTTCGTGGTGTCGAATTCCTTCAACCACTTCGTGAGCACTGAGTCGCTCACCAGCCCGTCGCTGCCTGCGTACACCTTCTCCTCGATGAAAGCCAACTTCGCTCACAACGCCTCAGCTCCGCCGTGCGATGTTGCGTCAGACTCCATGCTCGCTCTGAGCTGCAACATGGTGTAGCGGTTGTTCAGGAGCGAAAAAACGCCCTTAAACGTGTTGTGCGCTGCGAAAACGCGCTCACTCAATTCCTCCACCGTTGGGGGATCTTTTTCATCTTGACACCAGTCCAAGGTCACCTCAGAAAACGCAATCGCATCGTGCATGTACGACAGCGCAGGGGCAAGCACCAACTGCTCGTAACGCATGGATGAGTTAGTGCGTTTGGAGAGGGCGTCGTAGGTCTTGTCGTTGTACAGGTCGTACATCTGCGGCATGTCAGTCTCCAGTGTCGCAGGTCTCACAGGGAACGGATTCCCTTCAACGTGTGGGACATACGGGAGCTTTTTTAATGCCTCCAGCTCCGCGTCTCCGCTCTGAGCGGAACCACCAGCCTGCGAAGCGGCTTTCGCTGCCGCCTCCTCCGCGACTTCAACTCTCGCTGCGAGAGTCTCCATCTGCTTCATCATGAGCTTCATCATTTCGCCCTGTTGCTCCAACAGGACTTCCATCCCGGACTTCGCCGCCGGTTGTCCAGCCGCGCCAGCATTGTTCTCCGACGCGCCTTGCTCACCGTCTTGACTCATTGTAGTAAGTCGTCAAGGGTTTAAACTTCCACAGTAACGTTAAAATGTGGGGTAAAAGATTTGCAGTGTGCCGCACTAAGAATTTTTCCGCGAGGAAAAATTCTTGTGAAGTTCTTTTGCGAAGGCAAAAGAACAGAGCTGCGGATTCCCACGGGCGGAACTCCTAAATACTGTCGTGTGTAAAGCCTTTAGATCTAACTCAGCTGCGGACTTGATCTAACGGCTCAGGAAACTCTGATCGATCTACCGGCACAGAAACCTCTAAAATTCCGCAGGCTCCAATTTAACCAAAATGACGGAGCAGATGTCAAGGAGCGCTGTTGCCTGCAGCAGGGCAAGCCGTGAGATACACTGCACTGCAGATCAGATTAGGACCATACGCTCATTGTTACCAGCAGCAATACAGATCATAGAGTGCAGCAACGACCAGATCTGTGACATCTGAGAGGCAAAATCTGCGGAAGTGCACAATGTCTGAGTGAAAGACTGTGAAATGATCGGGTCGCCTGTGCGCCGTTTCACAGCATAAAGGTACGAGTAAGTTTTTCAAAGAAAGTTGAGTGCTTTCCGTCTCCCCTGGCTCCCCCTCACTGCCACCCTCGGCCCCATGGCTGATACAAGTGCAGTCTCCCCCGGCTCCCCCTCACTGCCCCCCCTGATACTCAGTCTCCGGCTCCCTCTGCCCCCGGCCCCATGGCTGATACCAGTGCAGTCTCCCCGGCTCCCCTCACTGCCCCCCTCGGCCCCATGGCTGATACCAGTGCAGTCCCCCGGCTCCCTGCTGCCCCCTCGGCCCCATGGCTGATACAAGTGCAGTCTCCCGGCTCCCCTCACTGCCCCCCTCGGCCCCATGGCTGATACAAGTGCAGTCCCCCCCGGCTCCCCTTCGCTCACCCATCGGCGTTGGAATAGCCACATGTCTTTTAGATGGTTCCGAGTGCTCTGCTCGACCGTGTCGCCGGCGTGGGAGGCTGCAGGTAAAATTTAAGGAGCTGCTCGCTGATGAGCCAGGTGTTCATGTCCCGGCGGTGGTGCCCGAATTATCAACCGCCAGTATCCTCACCACCCACTTTGCGCAAGGTGACACCTGCTCTCCGCTCCTCGAGGGGGCGCTCGGTCCTTGGTCGAGGGCTTGCGCGAGTCCTGGTCCGCGAGGCGGCGCTGCACACGAACCTGGCACTAGCACCGCTGATGTCTCTCAGCTGAAAGAAATCGAGGGCTGAGGGAGGTGGGGTTTGGACATCAAATCCAGGGACACCCATCGACGCAGCTGTTGAGCTAGCACCTGAAACGCGCAATGCGATTGGCCGCCGCCTCCTGAAGCTCACTTTGCGCGAGCTCTTTGAGTTCAGGTCTGTTCCTCGCACCACAGCCATCGGCTCTTTGGCATTCGATGTCGGGGCGCCGCTCATACTGCTGCCTGCTTCCACCACTGTGGTGGGCTGCCTCGGCCGCCACACACAGAGCCCACACAGGACCACAGAGGGGGATGCCAAGCTTGGGCATTTGGGTCTTGACTCGGGTACAGCAGCACCGTGAATCGAAGGTGGCAGTGGGAAGGGAGGTGGCGGCAGAGGTGATATTGTTGGTGGCCACAATGGTGGGACTGGAGCTTGGTGGAAATTATGGTTTGAGCTATTGCATGGTTTGTGTTGCTGATGATTGTGGCGCCGAGTTTGATGGCAGGCACATGCAGACGGACCCGAACTGGTCCAACTTTTTATACGACGCCACGTCTGACACCATCTCCCTGCTCGACTTCGGGGCAGCCCGTGAATATCCAAAGGAGTTCATTGACGAGTACATTCGGCTTGTGTGGGCAGCCGCAGGTGATGCAAACTTGCATACACATATCACTGGGCTCACCACTGCTGCCTAAGGTGGGAGCGATGCATCTAGATGCCAGTCTTTTGCAATGGTGATCGATATAGAACTGAGCATCAGTACAACCATTTGGGCTTATCGGTATGTGTTATCGATTGTTATTTATGATTATGATAAAATCATATTTTACTTTATTGAAATATGTGCACAGCGGGCGTAGACTTTTCATGTTGATCCAGGTTGGGCATAGGCAATTGGAGTAAGAGTACAGTGAGCGTGGACACTTAGCTTAAATCCAGATTAGGCACAGGCGAATGGCTTTAGTGCAGTTCGGGCATCGACACTTGAAGAAATTACAGTTTGGGCGTCGATTCCAAACTGTGATGGCCTCTGCCCAATCTGGATTTCTTTTCAATCATCTACGCCCACTCTGCATTGAGATGAAATGTGTCCACTGTCCACTCATCCCTATCGTATGTGCATTGCTCCATTGTGATTGTAGATATGATCATCAGCATTATAGACGTTATCACAATCAGAGTAGTGTGATTGACTTTGGCGGCGCGCGCGCTGGCCCCTAATCCAGGGCCCTTCCTCCCCTCACCTCGCGCACCTTTTTCAAACATTGTTTGATCTGCTCGCCTGCGGAACTGCCTTGCCACCCTCCCCCAACCAATCAGCTGACGGGAGCAGGCATCCCCACCCAATCAGCTGACGGGAGCAGGCATCCCCAACCAATCAGCTGACGGGAGCAGGCATCCCCAACCAATCAGCTGACGGGAGCAGGCGTCCCCAACCAATCAGCTGACGGGAGCAGGCATCCCCACTGTCACCTATTTGCTCCCACAGAGCAGGATGAAGATGAACTTATCGAAGTGTCCGTGCGGCTGGGAATGCTGACAGGTAGTCTTTGCTCCACCCTGCCCCATGCACGCATTGCAAGGCCCTATAGATTGGGTCATGCGGGATAAGCCCAGACCCACAAGTCATGCAATATTCGCCTCAGTTACATAATGCGCAGGCTTCCTCCAGCTGATGAGCCGCTCCGAATAAGCGAAGGAGGATCTTTACAATATTTGCGATGGCCGACTTTCACTCTCTTGGAGTTTCCTGAATCTCCGAGCGGTGTACTTCATGATATCTAATTGGTTGGATTTCTTTGTCATTTAGATTTAGAATTTCGGTCAAGGCACAAGCTGTTTGTTTCTCAGATGCTCCGCACGGCATTGCTTGGCACTAGAAGCCGAGTCACGAAAGAAGCGCTTCTTTGGACCGGCTCGTCAATTGTAGATAGCCCGCGCCTGCTCCCACTCATGCATGTCATGACACGGCCCCCACATAACAGACCGCTTTTGCGGCTGTGCACCCATTCGATGGTGTTCTTGGCATAGAAATATGGGTCTGCTTCTCATTTTGAAGTGCTTTTCCATCGGTGATTGTCCAATGAGCTCATCTAAGATGATTAATCGTATACATCTTTCTGCGATGTGGGTGTGAGCCCTCGCTGCGATGCTGCATGACCTCGCACTGCCCACCCACCATGCGCGCTTTGAACCGTGATGGGCGTTGGGAGCTCGAGCTTCTGAGATCAGTGTCAACACCAGGATCTGCACCCCAGCCCAAGGATCAGAAACTCGAATTCCGGGGGAACTGTCGGTTGCGGGCCGTCCTACAGCCAGTGCAAGCGTAAGCAAGGTCGCCGGGTGCCAGCACAAATGAGGCCGCCGGGCGCAAAGCGGACTGCCCTTATTTCAGCCCTAGGCTCGAGGATTGCCATGTAATTCTGAAGAGAAGGGCGCACATGGGCCAGGAGACGAGTCTCGGAAGATGATGCGAGCGCATATCACTGCGGGCTTTGCGATTGGGGAGCCCTTCATGCACGCGGGTACTGCGCCCCGCCTGGCAAGGCGCTGCGCCCGATGCCGCCTGCTTGCCCCCAGTGCCGATGCTGCTTGCTTCTTCATCAGCGTCTCTGCTGAGGTGTATTGTGCCCGCAGAGAGTGCCCGGTCCGTGGTGCACCTCGCCCCCGCTCCTCACCCTCGCTGCCGCACCCATCCCTCGCGCCACGTCAGATGATGGATCGGCTGTGGGCTCTCGCTCCTGGGTCAGGGGAGTTCGACTTTGCTGAGGCGAAGCTGACGAAGCAAGTCCGCAAGCAGAGCGACGTGTTTGCTAAGGAGAGATTGGTCGCTCCTCCGACTGAGGTGTACTCCTTGCATCGCCGGCTTGCAGGTGTGATAGATTCCCGCCTGGCTCACCCAAGTTGGATCATTCCATCTTCAAATCGACACAATTCTTGGTTGGCGCGATTTGGAGGGATCGCGCCTTGTTGTCCGCTTGCACCGTCCCAATGGGGAAAGTGCAGAGCAGTCCGGAAATCATTTGCCTCAAGTGGATCACATCGTAGACATTCGACCACTCGCCTCACGTGGATTGGGTACAGTTTTTATTCGGTGGTGAGCTGGATAGTATCCAGATCCCTCGATGGATGAGCACTCGCAGGCACTGATGGAGGCGTTGATGGATGGGGGTGCTGTGAATGGATCATAGGTGCATATTCGACATGTATTAAACTAGGAGCTACCTTCGTTTGTCGAGACCTTCTGGAAAATGTTTATCACAGCTATGCTTTTGATGACAAATAGCTTGCCAAAATGATACAGGGGAATGTGACAATCCTTTGAGCAAAACATGAAGTGCAAGATAATCTTTCATCACGGTGTAGGAAGAGTAAAGAATCGGGTTTCCATTCATAAGTTTTCCCCCTAGTGTTAGCGCGTTGTGTCAGTATTCTTCGCAAAATTCGGGGGCAGTGGCTACAGATAAGTATCATAAGGGAATCTTAATCGGGGTCTAAACTAAGTGAGGGCTGTCAAATTGTTGTTGGGCGGCTTTTTCAAAATGTGGAGAAATCGGCAATGCAATCAAGCACTTGTGGTAAGTGACCGTGTGATGAATGGGATCATAGTGAATGGCATGGCATCGATTTGCGACGCCACTGTTAGGAGGGCCGGAATCGACTGGGAAAATACATGAAGACACGGGGGCAATAAGATGTGATAGGAACTAATGCTCACAGCACTGTATTCTGAAACGTGCATTCGTTATTTTCGGCCTGCTTTTGTTGAAACCATATTCTCCCTCTATTTCTAATAGAGCATGTGTATACTCCGCCGCATATTATACTTACCGACTCCGGCGGTGTGGCACTCTCCCTATCGCTAATTTATCGAGCATGATTTAAAGTGATTCAGCTCGCGTCCTTGAAGAGAGAGGCCCCACGTGCTTAACTTGGGTATAAACTGATAAATTGCATGTACACCAAATTGCACGATGTTCTCAATATCGCTAATCCATGCATAGCACCAGAAACGATTGGGTATAGCTTCGGATAACTTACCCTTTATGAGAAGCTCCTCTCGACTGGACGACATATACCAAGTTTCAGGTTTGCGAATATTCGGGGTGTGAGGACTGAACCAGTCTCACAGGTATGTAAGCAAACACTTACAGGTAATATGATGCCATGATCATAGGATGTACAGACAGTACAGGGGTATTATCGGAATCGGATCTTTTTAATTACTCTTTTGGTCAAGTTGCCTAACAGCCACAGAGGTGGCTGCAATGTACGACAAATTTAAACTCAACCCCGAGAGCTTGCACAGCTCTCTACTTAAGGTAACTCGTCCTTACCATGCCACTTCATGTGTTCAGTCATTTGCTGACTGCAACAACCAATCAGCTGGGATCTGTCATCAGTACTTAAATGTTTCTGACTGTCACCTCCCAAGTCTCTCATTTGAATACTCACAGATCTGCTGATGTGACTGTATAACTGAGGTCCTCCTCGATTCCCTCCAGTTATGTTCGACTGATCGAATCCTAAATGGTTTCCCACCAATTCTCTCAAGTCTGATCTGCTGTAGGTGCAGATATTCAAATGTCACATTTGAGTCAGTCACTTCTGTCGGTCACCTTTGTCAATTCTGCCAGTCACCTGTGTCATTCGGTCATGCTGGTGACTGTCATCATTTCCGGTTGGTGACTGTCATCGTTTCTGTCACTCGTCATTCTGACACGCCTGTCTCTCGTACTGACTCGTGATGTACCCTAGTACAACTCTCCCCCCCTTTTAGGCGCGCCTACGTCCTCGCTAGGCTGTCCGGCCCGTATATACATTGTCTGAGGTTTGAGCATGCACTTGTGACAAGAGTCGAGCTACTAAGCTCTCGGTTCTCGGGTTCCGTGCCCCCCAGTCCTCGGGTCTGGGTCCCCTTCTGCTTGCTAGGTTTTTCCAAAGGCCCTCACCGTCTCACGCTGCCAACGCTCAGACAGATTGGTACGATAGCAATTCCCCAGCTTGCAGGTCTTCTGCAATCTCTGCGCCCCGAAGCTAGCATGCCTCGGTATCTTGCGGCTCCGTCGCGTACGGGTAGTATTCTCAGAAGTCCTCCAGTGACCAAGTTGTGGTTACGAGCCAATCAGAAACATGAGTTTGGCAGAAACGCGCCGGTCGTCTGCAAAGGGGACAAGAGCTGGCAAGATCTAGCCAAGTGAGGATACAATGCCAATGACATATACCTTGTCCTGCCCAGCACCGACATGAAAAGAGAGTGGACACACAATTTTGCCATTGCGGCACGGTTGCAGCACAGAGGAGGCAGTATGAAACGTCTGCAGGGTCTCGTCGGTGCGTCTCCAGAGGTACAAAGAACTCGTTGATGTTGGGTTGGCGTGTTCTTTGCGTTGTGGGCCGCTGAAGCAGAGAACTTGCGCTGTGGGCTGCTGCTGGGCCACCAGTCTTCGCGCTGGGCTGTACGTGCTATACTGCTTACAGAGCAGCACTCGCGCCTGCGTCGTGGGCTGCTGAGACATCAGCCATCGCTCTGGGGTACACGTGCTGGGCTGCCAGCGGAGCAGCACTTGCACCTGCGTCCTGGGCTGCTAAGCGCCATCAACCATTGCGTCGGGCTGCTCGTGCTGAGTTGTCTGCGGAGCACCGCTGCTGAGGCAGCTCGCTGCCGTGGGCGGCATAAGCTCAGCGCCGCTGCTGGGGCAGCTCGCTGCCGTGTGCGGCCGCGGCTCAGCGCCGATGCTGGGACAGCTCGCTGCCGTGGGCGGCCGCGGCTCAGCGCCGCTGCTGGGGCAGCTCGCTGCCGTGGGCGGCCGCAGCACAGCGCCGTTGCCGGGACAGCTCGCTGCCGTGGGCGGCCGCGGCTCAGCGCCGCTGCTGGGGCAGCTCGCTGCCGTGGACGACCGCG
The DNA here is from genome assembly GCA_001247695.2 of Cymbomonas tetramitiformis. Lineage (NCBI taxonomy): Eukaryota > Viridiplantae > Chlorophyta > Pyramimonadophyceae > Pyramimonadales > Pyramimonadaceae > Cymbomonas > Cymbomonas tetramitiformis. The sequence continues at coordinate 52,669 of LGRX02032646.1, read as the reverse complement.
GCTCAGCGCCGCTGCTGGGGCAGCTCGCTGCCGTAGCATCAAGATTGGGCGTGAAGATTTCCGAGTGCACGACAGCGACATTGGTTTGAAGAGTTGTCAACGGTATTTCAAGAGCATCTTTCGAAGTCCGGGAGTGCCAACTCCAGCTCAACTTCTTACAGGCGAGATACCGGACGATGACGTTGAAGATAGGTATGGGGAAATCATGAAGATCGTCAAGCTTGATCTTCCCGGTCACGAGATCTTTCTGTTGAAGGCCCGTTGGTACCCAAAGGCGGCTGCGCTTGCGGACGACATCAGCAAGAACATTTACCTGCGCAAAGACATGCCATGGGACGTGTCTCAGCCATTCGTTCGCGCAAACAACATTGAGAATCAAGTGGTAATTCAGGATGTTCCTTTCATGCCGGCTTGGCTTGCCCGGTACAAAGGAAATGTTGTCCCTTTGGCCATTCGACGACGAACTGATTGCTTGCAAGCTGTGTTGGATCGCAAGGCGGATTTCTTCCGTGAAATCGATGATAACAGTAGTAGCGAGGATGACCGTAGTAGTTCATCTGATTCAGATGATTGCGGATGATACACAATGTATTATATATGTAAATAAACCGTATGTGCGCGGACACCTGTATTCACACGCATGATTCCGCTAATCCATGCGGGTAAACCCTTATCCACACGCGCGGATGTATGTGTCCACACGCGTGTTTCAACAAACTCCAATTTTGACGTCCATACGTATGGATTGGCGAATTCCGATCGTCCATACGCCCGTCCACACGTCGTCCGTACGCATGGGTTCGTTCGTTGACACGCCCCCATGGTGCCCATATATGGCTGATGAAGGGGCAAGCAACGCTCGGGCACACCCAGGCCCGGGTGCAATGGCTGTCCACACGTGCGGACAAGCGCAAACGAGTGGCACGGCACGGGCCTCACACTGTCCATACGCCCGTCCACACGTCGTCCGTACGCGTCGGTACGACCCAGGGACACGCCCACATGGTGTCCATGTGGCTGATGAAGGGGCAGGAAATGCTCGGGTACACCCAGGCCCGGGTGCAATGCCTGTCCACACGTGCGGACAAGCGCAAACGAGTGGCACGGCACGGGCCTCACACTGTCCATACGCCCGTCCACACGTCGTCCGTACGCGTCGGTACGGTCCAGGGACACGTCCCCATGGTGTCCATATGGCCGAGGAGGGGTAGAAGCGGCATTTCTCGCAGTCCGCACGTGTGGACAACATTTTCCAGTGGTTCATGCGTATGGACGGCACCTATCTATCCATACGGTCGGGCAGTGTACGGAGCGTCCACACGCGTAATAAAATCAGGTAAACTAGCATACGTCGTCCACACGGAGGCGCACGTATGGACGACGTATGGATTTATCGTATGGACACCGTATGAATATCACTTTTACAAAATAGACAATTTCACACGTGTGGATTTAGCAAAAAAAGCGTCCATAGGATGTCCGTACGCCGTCCACGCGTCGGACGGACGGTTTTCCACGCGTGCGGACAGGCCAATAATTTGTAGGGCGGGGATAATTATGCATAGCGCCGCAAAGATGCCGGAAGACGGGCAGGAGGTCTTTCGGGCGTCTCTGGCGCATCCCGTTCCGTACCCCGGTGATCGTACCGGTATCGAAACGACACCAACGTTCAAGCTAACATTCAAACAGTGCCGTCGATCAGCGAGCCCCTTTACCTATCGCGTCGGATCGGTCGAGTGAACTCTAGATGGTTTTTGACGGGCGGATTTTTCGGGTTTGCTATCGTGCAGTCACCACGTCTCACTCGACTCACTGCGCGCGTGATCGACTCTTCGACCGTTGCTAGGAGCGATGGTGCTCTAAAACAAGAGCAGTTTCTTCTACCAAATTAGGCGGCCGTTTTAAATTAGTAACTTGGTACGTTTGACCCTCTCCCGAACAAACCACTTGTTTTTTTGCAATTCTACCTTCACAGTACGGTTTTGCCCAATATTGCGCACCTTATATGTTTTTCGCGATTTTTTATAGTTTTTTTTCAAAAAAATACAAAAAAAAACCCCCAAAAAAACATTCGGAAGATACCCCAGATACCTTCTGTGCATCTTGTTACCCTCCAGAGATGTCTTTGAGGAAGACATGTCTTCTGGAGATCTTCTACTTTAGGTAGACATTAGAAGACGCGTAGAAGACCCTCAAAAAAGTAAGGAAGACGCCCCGGAGAGGACTCAGAAGACATTCGGTGGAACGTCGGCGTGTCTTCGTAAAGTAGAAGATCTCCAGAAGACATGTCTTCCTCAAAGACATCTGGAAGATGTACAGAAGGTATCTGGGGTATCTTTCGCAAGCACAGTCAAGAAGACGTCCGGAAGATGTCAGGAAATGTCTTCCGCGTGTCTTCCGCACCTCTTCTTGGCTACTATCCCATGGTCCTTGTGGGAGGACCATACTCGATTATGGTCCTCCCACAAGGACCAATGTTGCAAGAATTTAATTGGGCATTGGTTCGGATCTAGAAGGCGCGCCCAATGATTTTTAGTATCAATGGGACATATATCAATTACTTCGATGCTTGGTCCGGCCTGGATCCACCCAATATATCCATGGCGTTCGCATTTGCGACAAGCACCCTCAACTTTTCAGATTGCATTTTTTTGAAAATTCAAAAAGGCACAAAAAGATACGATATCTTCAATAATTTTTTGGGAATAGTATGTGCAGGCTACACCTGCGTCCATGCGATCATATCGATCTTATACATATGTCCCCATCATATTTGGGTCATACGTCATGTTGGAGTGCATTCTGTCGTAGTGCCCCAGGCACACCAGTTGCGGTTACGGAACGCTTTTACAGCGATCTACAGGCGGAAATGCCTGAGGCAGACAGAGGGGCGCCAGTGGCGTATAGACTGAAATTGCCCCCACGTTGGAGAGTACATGACGTGTTCGAGCAGCACAGATTGAAACCCTACACAGGTGGGGAGGACACCTTCGCTCTGCGACAGCGGGGAGTGACACCCGAAGCAGTGGTGGTGGACGGACAGAAGGAGGCTCATGTGGAGAAAATTCTGAGCCGACGTGTACGCGTGAACCGGGGCAAGGAAATAGAGGAATGGAAGGTGCGATGGACCGGATTCTCTAAAGCTCACGATCATTGGAGAACGCGTGATAAGTTAGAGCGCGGAGCTCCATTACAACAATTGCGTGATTTTGAAGAGAGACGCCTAGCAATGGAGCAGTAGGTCAGGGATTCAGCTGCGCGGAGGAGAGAACATCGACGCCAACACGAGGATGCTGCGTCAATGATGACAACGGGCGGAGGAACCTTGGCGCAGCAATTATCAGCACAATTCTGGGGTATGTCTAACAGCTCTGCGAGTGCGTGTCTTCCATGGGAAGAACAACACTTTACCGATTCTGGAGAAGTGGCGTATGTGACTGAGTTATCACCAGTTTCAGTAAACCCTATCAGAAAACTGGTACTCTTCAGTGGCACTGGCTCAGTTCAAAGGACCTTCACAGAATGCTTCCCTCAGGCACAGACCGTATCTTTAGATTCTGATAAGTTCTGGCGATCTACGCATGTCACCAGAATTGAAGATTGGGAATATTGGAGTTATTACCCTCCTGGATATTTTGATGTAATATGGGCGAGTCCACCATGTACACAATATAGTCACTACTGGAGGACCACCAGATTTAGTATCTACAGACGCTTGTGTGGAACGCACCCTTACTGTAATATCATCGAATATCTCAGACCGCGCTATTGGTTTCTGGAAAATCCAAAAGGACGATATCCGAATGCCTTGCGATTCAGATCGGTAGTGGATCAATTACCTACTCCCCTGTTTTGTTCATATTGTATGTACGGGGAGAAGTATAAGAAACCTACTTGCATCTGGACTAATGCGCCGCCTAGCGCACCACTGCGGGAATGTACCTCGCAGACTCCGTGTCCATGTAAATGGGCGACTAGAGTGCACCCACTTACCGCTCACCTAGGTCCTCATCCAGATCAGCAGGGAATGCAAAAATCTCACGCAGTATATCCTATTCCTGCTAAGTTATTGAGAACTTTTTTCAGCGGTTATTCCCCAGGAATGCAGGTGATGAAGATGCTGGGGTGACATCAGGAGAAAGCCACCCCTAAGGGGGGAGAGTTGTGCCAGGGGGCACGATAGACTGTCAATTACCCTTACGGAAGGCTGGGGGATCCGATTCAGATTACCGGCATATTTAGGGAAATAATGATAGGGAATCTGAGATCGTGGATGAAGAATGCAAAATCAGTAAATGTTATCTCTCTGGCAGAATCGTGAACGATAGTGGTATTATCAGGAACGATTATGACAGAATCAACGGTGTCAGTATGGTACCGTGACAGATGACGATATAGATGACATTTATGGCGGCGCAGGCGTTGGGGAAAAACAGGGATTCCTGTGACGAGAGAACTAGCCGACCAGTCTGTGCTATATAGCGATGAAACACGAGTTCCTTGGGAGCTTAGTGACGGAATTGAAACATTTTCGTAACACGGGCTGTATTGAATAATCACCGGTTGTGATATATATATATATCGATTCGTATCCGATTACTTTGAAACTTCGTATATGCATTAGTATGCCTGTGACATCCGCGCCTGCGCAAGCTGTGCAGAAAGAACAGCGGAACTGAAGATGGTGGAAAGATTGGTACAGCGTGATAATTACAATCAACGCGGCACCTAGCGGTAACGTACATGCCGTGTAAAAGTCGTAGACGTTCCGAAGTTACCAGTTGTTATGGGCACACTATGTGGATAACAACACATTATATTAACGTATGAACTCTTGCTTTCTAGCAGTTTTGCAGTGTGGTATAGGATTACTAAATAAAAGCCACGTCAGTCTCAGCGATCACTCACCCTAAATAACTAAGCTAGAAGACTGTCGTGCCATATTCTGTTAGATCCGTCATCTGTCATTTGGTAGCTGCATGTGAGTGACCTAATCTGTGAAATTTATGAGTCAGTTCTTTAGCAGCCGTCGGCATCTACAGTACGCCGTCACGAATGCGGTTTAAGACTTTTGCGATATAGTTTTCGGCAAAGTCATCTGGGTCACGGGAAACGCTAGGCATTTTCACGAGAAAGAGTTAATAGGCAGACAGGCGCGAAAAAGTTATTTTTTGTTTTCAAGCGTTGGGGCATACGTACTTGGGGCATGCCCGCAGCGCAACGAGCATGCCCCAGCGCTGCGGGCATGCCCCAATCGATGTGTAGCGCAGAGTGTCGAGTTTCAGAGCGTTATGCGTTATCAACAGAAGTCGAGGCAAGATCGAATCTTGGAAGCGAGCAGGTACGATTTCGCCAGAAATCGCCGGCGAGACGAAAGCGACAACGTTTGCGTCACGCGTTGACGATGTCAGGTCGCGATTTCGGGTCACGATGCGATGACCAGGTCATGACATCCTTCCCACCCAGTGTTCAATAGGCTTTATCCGAATCCGCGGCGGAGGTCTTCCGTCAATCCAAGCCGGAGGTCTTGAAGGGGAAGATGGCAGCGGTGAACGATTGGTTGTCTACGGTGTCGCCATCCCGCGAGCTGGATCATGAGATGTCGGCATGGCTCGGGGAAGCCGTCTACAGCCATGAGCATTCCCCTGCAACAAGGTGCTTGCTTGTCTCCATAACCCACATGCATCTATCATGCACATTTATGCAGTTTGGAATGCATACAACCGAAGATGTGTGGAGCATCTTCTGCGCAACTTCCGGACGTCTTCCATGTGTCTTCTATGAATTCACCATCACAATGTTTTCGCAGGGCTGAAGATCATGAGGACGCGGTTCGTATTTGCGTGCCGCGTCAAAGCAACCGGCCACCTTTCGGCTTAGCCGAGCCCACTAATGTGCTTTTCTCGGTTCAAGAGTTTTTTGGCTATGTGCAAGAAATTTCAGACTTGCATGAACCGGGCTTTAAGGAGCATACGTGGGAGGACATTTTCTCCGATCCATTGGACTTGGTCGATGATCCGGGCACGGTGCACTTTCGACAACATAAGTGGCTGCTTGAGCCTCCCATTGGCGTCAACCTCCAAGGAATGGTGTTGAAGATACGGGATGCAATCGCATCGGGCGAACCATATCATCGTCCTAAAGAATTAGCGGCGCATAGCTGCCAGCGAGTAAGACAAACTCGAAGTCGTGCAGGCGTTCAGGCGCAAATACGAAGCCAGTGCCATATAGAGGTAGAATTCCAAACAATCTCAAACCAGGATCCAAGTAAAAATAAGAATTCTCGATACAATTTGTACGGTAAATCCACGAGTCGCAGGCGCAAAACGCACGCAAAATTGCCAACGCAACGACATCAAAGTTTCAAAGTAGGCAGGGTTTGCCCCACTGGCGTTCGCTAAGTCGAAAATTAATCATTGCCAAACAGCACGTCGAGCTGGAATTCGTCCGCATTCGCAAAAGTAACATGGGAGTTGGAAGTCGCTTCCTCTGCCTCGCGACATACACGACGAACTACCAGGTTCCATTACTTTATTTGTGGCACACTGTGCCACAGTAGGAGGCCTCGCTCAGTAGCTCAAAATTCCAAAACTCCAGATCAACGCGCCAAAGAAGACCTCGTATCAATTGACAATTCTAAGGCAACTCGCGCCGGCTCAAGCACCATGGCGACACACGAGCTCGAAAGCACTGCACCCTGGCAGGACGCTAGAGCACTGCGGGTGGGCGCTTTTAGGCCCTAAAAGCGCCCGGTTTCCAGAATTCAGTATGAACTACGACTACACAACGCGTTGAAGAAGAAATTCGCTGTCGTAAGCAAATAAAAGATAATTTATGTGGTTGTCACAAGCCGGTGAGCCGATAAAAGCCGTAACTGAAGTCGCGTTAGGGGAGGCCCCGGGTGAGCGTAACACACACTGCAGATTTCAAATAACATTGAAGCCGAAGTCACGGTGTAAAATCGCTGGAAAGGTCATAAGTCGAAAGTAAAAAATTTTGTGGAAGCGGTGGTGGTGGTGGTGGTGCGTAGCACACTGATGCCATTTTGTAGGAGGCAGTACCAAACCTTCTACTTGATAGTGACTGTGAAACTACTGGTGGATCATATATAGTGCAGGGTTCTATATTATGCACTATATAAGACTAATCAAGCTATGTCGATTCTTAGGATCTATGTCCAGACTCAATGCATATACTTGCATATAAGAATTAGGTTATATCTTTTGCCATATCGGCTGTATTTACTCTTGGGAACTCAATTGTTTCTTTGGCCTTGGCCATTACTTATTCACTCAACTCCCTGAGTTAATCCTAGTCAGCATGGCCAAGTCCCATTAACCTATCAGATGCTTCTACTACAGTATCATGCAGTATGAGGTGTCAGTGCTTCACTATGACACCTTCTTACACCGTACACTAGTACTATGTACTCCCACTAAGGGGGGTCTCTTCCTCAACAGGGGTCTCGGGCGCTAATATCGTAAGGCGCGTATGGCACTGCTAGCATGTATGACACTGCTGAGTCATCCGCGCATGACACAATATGTTGTCCTAGCACACCCCGTAGCACACCGCAATATGCCTCCCACGCCCGTCGAGTTGGTGGGTGAGACGCAAGGGGACGACGGGGCCGCCGTTGGTATCACGTCCACCCGTGACCTCCTCCCCCCGGAGATGCCAACACGAAGGTGCGAACCGGTTGGCACGGCATGCCCATATCTCCGTGAAAGATGTATGCCTGCACGCTCCATCGGAAGTCGTTCCGAAGGCGTCCCGAACGTCTTCTGCGCATCTTCCGGGTTCATTCCGGTCAAGCTTATTCCCGGCGGATGCGTGTGACATGCTTGCGTAGGCGGATGAAAGGCCCCGCAGCATACCGCAATATGCCTCCCACGCCCGTCGAGTTGGTGGGTGAGACGCAAGGGGGCGACCGGGCCGCCGTTGGTATCACGTCCAACCGTGACCTCCTCCCCCTGGAGATGCCAACACGAAGGTGCGAACCGGTTGGCACGGCATGCCCATATCTCCGTGAAAGATGTATGCCTGCACGCTCCATCGGAAGTCGTTCCGAAGGCGTCCCGAACGTCTTCTGCGCATCTTCCGGGTTCATTCCGGTCAAGCTTATTCCCGGCGGATGCGTGTGACATGCTTGCGCAGGCGGATGAAAGGCCCCGTAGCACACCGCAATATGCCTCCCACGCCCGCCGAGTTGGTGGGTGAGACGCAAGGGGACGACGGGGCCGCCGTTGGTATCACGTCCAACCGCGGGCCCGGGATGGTGGTGTGTGATTGTGGCGCATGTTACTCATCCATGCGCTTGGTCACCATGAGGACACGGTCTCGACATAGGACTATGTTCAAACAGATTGTATGCCTTCCGACGCTTCCGGAAGAGGCTGTGGACGACGATGAGCAACATCCCGATGGCGAGGAGTCGGATCAGGTGTGCAAATCCGGGTAGAAAGACTATCATTCTCAGGTAACCCTCACGGAAGGTACCCGGAAGACGTGCAGAAGCTCTTCCGGGTATCATCCGCATGTCTTCATGAGAATGAAGGTACATATCAAATAAATGAAGGTACATATCAAAATCGTTTATTCCGGATAGGTAATGCAGTTGATCTTCGCAATTTATCTCTTGCCCAGGCTGCGGTGCAGCCCGACCCGATACCTGCACAGAGTCGATGTCATTGGCCGCCGTGTAGGCGGCAGCTCCCACACCCATGATCGAGATGAAAAGGACAAGGGAGAGAAGGTAATGAAACCCCCACGGGCCCGCGTGTGCGGGGAAGCCCCATGGCGGCTTGCCACAACCGTAGGTGCGGGATGCACCACCAGACTGAGGCACGTGGGTCGCGGACTCCGACGCATGATTTGCCGAAATGGCCGGAGTCCGCGGCTTCACGATGAAGCTGCCGTCGGCGAGGTCCTCGTAATCGTCCGTGTCGTAACCCGTGAGGTCAACCTGCCCGATGGCGGCGTGGTTCACGGTCTGAACGAACCCAGCGAACTCACCGTCCGCGTCCGCTGTGGTGGTTACCCGCGCCGATTGCAGTGGCGCGGGTTTCACATCCCTTCCCTGCGAGACAGGCATAGCAAGGGCCGGCACGGCGGATGCCGATGCCGCCGCACCACCTGCCGGAACCTGCTCCTCTGGCGTGGTCTCCGCTGCGGCGGGCCCGCACACAAGAGCCGAAGCCTGCTGCCCGATGCCGTCAGGAGGCGGGGAAGATGCGTGCGTGTAATGTACCTGCGGGTTGGCCGCGGAGTGGACCTCCGCGGCAAGATCGTCGAGTCGGCGGAGAATATCATCTCCATCAGCAAGCCGGCTGCTGCTCCACCGTGAAGCCGTAGGCGGACACGTCGATGCCGCCCACCGCCCCCGCACAAAGCACCGCGGGTGGCCCGTACGCGGCTGCCGCACGCGCAAAGGACTCTGCCCCACCATCCGCTGCCTGCTGGAACAAGGCACACATGGCGAGCGCGTGCACCCCCTCCGCGTCCTCCTCGTCGATGGGAATGCAGAACGCCGCGGCGGAGGTGGGCGGGTGTTGGCGCCCGCCCAACGGGCAGTCGCGGTAAAAGTGATACGCCTCACCTTTCCCGGCCTTCTTGCACCTACCGCAGAACGGCTTCGCTCGTTGATCGTCGCGGTCGAATCCCACTGGTGGGGCCCTGTGGGTCCCCCGATACGGAACCCCCGCGGCTGCTGCGCCCGCTGCTGCTGCTGCCGCTGCTGTACCCGCTCCCGCTGTTGCCGCACCACCGGAGCGGCCTCACCGTGTTGCCGTTGAACGAGCTCCTTCAACTCTGTGATTTTCTGAAGCAGGGCGTCGTACTCGCTGCTGGAAAGGTGCGCGGAGATGCCGTCCGCGCCAGAAGCTGCTTTCTCCCCGCCCGGTCTGCGCCCAAGCCTGGTAAATTTCCACAACCATGGAACGGAGCGAAACCAACGACACGTGGGTCAAGTCAGCGGCCATGGGATATCGGACCTTCACCGCAGCGTAGAATACGGGGTCGAGCCGGGTGTAGAGGGATAATTTTCTCGTGGCCTCGGTCGGTGTCCAGTCGGAAGCTCGGTTATCCCGCACCAAACGTTGCTCCTTAGCCAAGATCGGCTGCGGGTCAACGTTTGCGGGATAACGCAACGCGGCGTGCTCCTCCTGCTGCGACTCTCGTAGCGCCACTGGAACACAGCCCTTGATGATGTCGATAAGGGCTCGCCGTCCATCTCGGGCAGTCGAAGAATCGGTACGAGTCAGCCAGACGAACGCGTTGCTGTGCTTCTCAATTACCAGAGCCAGAACGTCGTACAGAAGACCATTCACCCTGTTGACCACGGGCGCCAGAGGGTCGTCGAGGTCAAAGGAACGTGGTTCCAGTCCAGTCGACTGAAACTCCGTACGCAGCTGCACCACCAGGTCGGACAGAAGGCCAGCGTCGTCCGTACCGCGGAAATGGTGTTTCTTGTCGCCAAGAATATCCTCACGGATACTCTTGGCCCAAGCTCGATGTAGGCGCGCCTGGTAGATCTCGTCGACGAGCTTGGATTGCTCCTGCAGGTAACGTCTGACGGCCACGTCCGCGTCCTCGTTCGATGCAGGGTTGGGGGTAGGAACGGAAGGCGTAGCTGCCGTTGGCGTGTTCCGTACCCCGTCGATAAGCCTCAGAGAGGCATCAATGTCGTTGTCCCTCGTGAGGGACTTTTTGGATCTCGTAGTGACTCCCATTTCTAGAAAAGCCTGAGGGGAGGCGGTACGCTGCAGCACGTCAAGGATAGGTATCGATATTCGATAGTTGCGATAGCATCGATTAATCGATATATTGTTATTTATCGATAGGAAATTTATGCCTATCGAAATTGATCGATAAGTACAATTGGTTATTCAGTATTGATCGATATCCTTCGCGAACTATCGAAATTGATCGATACCTGGAATGTACCTATCGAAATCGATCGATCATTCAAAATTGAAGTGCACTGATTGGCTATTATCGATTAATCGAATATTCGATCCCGAAATTCCCTAATCTGAGCTTGGTATTGGCTGTTGACTTGTTATGATGGGAAACGATATTGATACCTGATTGGACGATTAGTCGATTGCGCCATAGGAGTTGGGTTCAAAATCAGGAGTCGGAATCTCCCATCGCCCAGACGCCCACACACTTTCAATTTTGACCGGAATCATACTGTTGAACTTCAACTATCTATAGGTGTACTTTAACCGATCACAAAAATGGGTAAGCGTGGCGCAGGCAATCGTGTGCGCAAGGGCAGAAGCGCGCAGCCAACGTTGTTGCCTCAAGGGAAAGGGCTTGTTAAGCGAACCCCGCTCCATTCGTTTGATGGTGCTGGCAGTGATGACAGGGAGTACTTCGTTGAGAAGATACTCGCTACCCGCACGAGTTTCGGTGTGCAACAATGGTTGATTAGGTGGGAAGATTTGACTGGAGACTCCGATACGTGGGAGCCCTTAGAGAATTTACCGGGTTACGACGCGCGTTATCGAGGAGTTTCGCATTAGTTCGGAGAGAAACAAGACTGGTGAAGCGAAGAGAGCTGCCGAGGCAAAGCGAACGAGGCAGGAAGCCAATGAGGCCGATGAAGGTACGTGTGTATACCAAGTGTGTGACTAACGCTTGATTCTAGATTTGTTTCCCTCTGCTCTCATGGTCTGCGTATTTGACGTATTTGCAGACGATGAAGACGAGTCGGGCTTCCAGAAACCCCTGACAGCTTTCGCTCTCCTTTCTGGAAGCATTACAAGGTCAAGATGGACGGTAAGAAGGTCATCGAGTACAAGTGCTTGCTGTGTGGTCCTGAGGTCGCCGCAAAATGCTTTTGCGGCGATACTTCCAACCTCAGGACGCACCTCGCCCACTGCCACAAAGACGCTTTGGTTGACATCAAGGCCGTCCAACTTTGCGAAGACACAACAGCAGATGCTTCATCTGCCTCCCTAAGTAATAATAGTAAGTAATATCAATAATTTGCACGCTGTAAGCCTATATATTGTGTAATAGTTAGGCTTGGTTGAGGACTTATCGATATATCGATTAATCGATAATCACCGTAGGGAACTTATTTATTGATAAGCTTTGCATACTTATTCATATTGATCAATATGGGAAGTCAAACTATTGTTATTTATCGATAACTTCGGTCGGATATCGTTATTTATTGATATGCCTGAGGACTTGTTGTTATTGATCGATACTTGTATTTGACCTATCGAAAACTATCGATATGGCCTAAAACTTACGATACCTATCCTTGCAGCACGTTTGGGTAGGGTCGCGGGGAAAATGCGACGTCACAGATACGGACGGAACGGTCGAGCCATGCAAGCGAGGGGCAAAGGAAGATGTCGTCGAAGTCAAAGGTGCCAAGGTCACCAGCCCAAAATTCGGTAGCAAGCGGGATGAGAGCGTGCAGAAAACCGTGAATGAACCCACATTGCGACGACGAAACCCTATCCAAGCCGGCACCCCATAGCTGCGGCTCAAAGACGCTCACCGCAAGCTGCTCATCTCATAATTCCCACTGATGCCCAAACGCGCAAACGCGCACCACCTCCGAGCGGCCGTTTAGCCAATCATGGCCAAACTAGCAAGTGGAATAAAGCGTGGATGGGGCCACGACCTACCGGAATATCCTAGTTCACTAGATATCAGAGGGTCCCGAACTGTGTGGATAAACTCTCATAAGATAAATAAACCCTAAGCTAGATATACCCGGAACGGTCTCGCAACGGTCTCGGAAACTAGCCTACCTATGACACAGCGTGTGTCACAGCACGAACCTATAGATCAGTCAGCAGTCCGCGTCCAATTTTGGTCCTAGGGGTCTGTCATAGGGGCCTGCACCGGGACTCCGAGTCCGGGTTGCCTGTACAGATTCCAGCACCCCCTCTTTCCATCCCTTCCCCCTCCCCCCTTTCCCCCCTCTTTCCCCCTATCCCCCCTTCCCACCCCTCTTTCCCCCCTTTCCCCCCTCCCCCCTTTCTCCCCCCTTTTTTCTTCTTCTTCCTTCCCCCGTTTCTTCCTCTCTTTTTCCCCCTTTTCCCTTTTTTTCTCCCCCCTACGATTTTTCACAGCGGGCCTACGGCCCGCGTCATTCCCAAAAAACGCTTCGCATTCCCCCCTGTGCACACGGTTTAATCACCATAGCTTACCTCAGAGATGCATCCAGTGTCACTGTATCGATTCGCGATAAGTCGCGATCATCATCATTGTGCCAAAAATCGTGCTTATTTTTCACCACACACCCGGGTACTTCAACACAAACCGCCAGAACGGGTAATCAGTCCAAAACGGCAGGACAAACACTGCTGCTGTGTCCAACGGTTGTGCCCGCTTCTCCTCCAAAAAGTGTTTCAGTATTTCAAGGATCATAGAGAAAGGCGGGTTGCAAAACACATGCTTCCCTCTCCAGGCCTGCCGCCGGCAATCATCCCGCACTGACCAGAAGTGCCTCAAGTGGGCGTTAGCTCCATGCACATCCGCACACGCCTCGACATCAAACAGACCCAACTTCTGCTCAATCCGATCAAACACCGGGTCTACGATCTTCCAATCATCCCTGTCTAAAAGGAAATGCTCCGCCCACTGCCACCTATTCAGGTGCCGAAAGAACTGGCGCCGTTTCCCTCTACTCAGGAGGTCCGCCAAGATGTTTTCCTTCGTGCCAATCCACTGCGGGGCCAATCTCACATCAAACTGCACCGTCAACCTTAGTATTTCTTTCAGCAAGGGAATCACCGTCCCTGTTCCAAAGAACTTACTCGACCATGCCAGTGCACTAGTGTTATCTGTGAAGAACACTACGGTGCAACCCACCAACAACGGTCCCCACAACCACAATGCATAGTATATAGCATACAACTCCAAATAGTTTATGTGGCTGGACTCCTCATCCCGAAAGGGAGAGAAGCTCTCCTTTTTCCACATCTTAACTTGATCCCAAGATACCGCCTTCAATCGCTCCTTTGACACGGAGGCCGAACACTCACCCGTGCCCCCCGTGTTGGTGTCCAAAACCACACCGAGAAACGTCAATCGCTGCACTGGACCTTCCAGTTTGGTCTCTGCCACCTCAAAACCCAGAAACCGCACGAGATCCAATGCTAGATCCAGCCCCCTCTGACACTCCTCCCGAGTGCCCACAATCAGGAAGTCATCCAAATACACCACCAGGGACACGCCCCGTGCTTTCAGTGCCCGACTCACCGCTTGTGTGATGTCATGAAAAATCTGTGGCGCCGTAGTTAGCCCCATCGCCAACCGTGTGTCCATATAACAAGACCCTTGCCACTCACATACCAACCACTTCCACAACTCCGGTGCCACTCCCACAAACCGATACGCTTTTGACAAGTCCAACTTCCCCAGCCAATAGCCTGGGCGCATCAATCCGTACGCATCCTCAAGAGTGGCAAACTTCCGGGCGTGCTTCTCACAAGCCGCGTTAATCGACTCCCCGAACGGGCGGGAGTAATCATGTATTTTCCGAGCCTTAACGGTCCCGTCTCCTTTCACAGACACCACGAGCCCCAATGCCGAAATATGGACTGCCTCTTGGCGGGGGATACGCACCATCCGCCCCGCATCCGTCTCTTCACTCATCTCCATCGACATCAGGTGCGCGTGCTCTTCCCGCACATAGTTTTCCACCTGAAAGGGCTCCGACACGTCCCCGTGCTCCCACGACACACCCGTGGCAATAAATCTCACCACTTGGGTTGCTTCTGGGTCGCCGTATAACACGGACGCCCATCTTTGAGCTTGCATCGTTAGCGGGGACACCGACGCCCCTACGTCCTCAACCGCTTGTACATATTCCCGATGCGTGGCTAACGACACCCCATAATAAGCCAATGGTACAAGCTGTAACAGTAGAAAAGACAACTGAAATGCTGCCGAGAATGAGAAGGCTTTATTTTTCAATCTCTTACCCATAACGGGTTCAATCGCACCTTTTGTGACGTCCGCCAAAGTCTCGGAGCGCGGCTGTGGCCCAGACTGGCCACTGCCCAAAGCTAGTCAGCTCTGTGTGCACTCGTGCGCGGGGTGCTTGCCGTCACACTTCGAACACGCGTGTGCAAAGTTGCACACGCGCCTGGTGCACTGCTTGCCTTCCGCGTTGTAAAAATCACAATACTTCACGCGTTGGCCCTTTCCGCCCTTGCCGCCGGTTTTCCCGCCTTTTCCAGCCTCAGGTTTCGGGTGTTTCGGCCATCGGTTCCAAGCCTCAGTGCCACGACCCCCCGCAAAGGGGGCGTCCTTCTCCTTAAACGCCTTCATGTCCAGACGATACAGGAGCTCCGACGGCTTCCAAGAAGTCAACTTGCCTTCCTTCATGTGTTCGCGGACTTCAGTGTCAAAATCATACACATCAACCCAAGCGTAACGCTCGTCCAAACTCAGGATCCAAGTCACATACTCTTTGTATGTGCTCCTGTCATCATCACTGCCAATGCCGTCATATTGTTCCCAAGCCTGATCAAGCCAGTCCGAACGTGACAGCCTAGGCACCACTTGTGTGATAATCGTGCCATCAGGGCCCTCCACCATCTGCTTCCTAACCTTCGACTTCGCCCTTTCCTTCATTTCAAACTGGGCCAAACGCTTATTGTTTTCCTTACCAGCCGAGCCTTCCAGTGCCGTCTTGAACTGGAGCATGAACTGTGCCGCCAGCTCCGAAGAAGAGGCCTTCGAGCCTTCGGGAATCCCCATCCCCGGGGGGACCGTCTCAGTTGGCCCCTCAGAGAATTCCTTTTTTAAGTCCTTCACAACGCTGCCAAGATCCTCAAGAAACGCCGAAGCCCGTTCCGGGAGTTCCAAATCTGCCTGCGTCTCGCCTTCTTCTGCCACCTCAAAACTCGCACCCCGGAGCACCGCATCCAATAACTGGACCGCAAAAGACTGTGCTCCTCGCGACTTCAGGTCATTCTTGAGTGCTAGAATCTTCGGCTGCAGCAAAGATGCCTTTACCCCGTCGCCCAACGAGGCCATCTCAGCAACTTTCTTAATCTCCGTGCATAATGCCACAACGTTAGACATCTTGTTTAAAACTAGCTCAGCTTATAGAAAAGAGTGAAACTATTTTTCAAATCGAACTTGACTTCAGTGGTCTGAGCTAGTTTGAATTTCAAATAAGTGCAGGTGCCAGAAATTCTAACAGCTAAATAGGCACCTACCGTGTGCCAGCACCCGGCTCTGTGTCGCTTTGTCTACTCTACGTTTTGCGAACTTTCGTCTTAGTATACATTCCGTTGGTCGGGTTTTCCGATCGAACGCGATGAAATTCGCGATCTCGAAACTCAGATTTAGGCCTGAAAACCTTGCGCAGCTCCAGAAGCGCTCTGCAAACTTGCTTGAACGGTGCTGTTCAGCACCTTTTTCAAGGATATATCACGGATATGTTATTCTATCTTGAACATTTTTGTATATTAGAACATGTTCCTGAACATGCGAACATGAGGTTTGTGCGTGCCTGGAAACTCTGAGGTTCGCTACGTGAAGATCTGAACGCGATTTTCCAAGAGGGGTTTTCCGGTTTTGAGGCTCCTCCCTGAAAATTTTTCATCGGTCTTAGGCGTTTGATTGCCCTTGATTGCCCTCGGTTTATTGTTCCTTGGGGTCTGTTTTAAGGTAAAATTTATCATAAGATGAGCCCGCACGGTGTCTACGTGCGTGAACGCGACGATCCCGGCTTGTGCTCAAAGCGGGCACAAGCCGGTATCGGCAACCATCCGCATAGATGGCAAGGCATACGAACGTACGTTAAGTTGCAGCACCTTCAAGAAATTGATACTGCGCAACTTGTGTACGTCGCACCCACTTTCTTAGCAAAATTGCATGACTCAATGTGTGAACCCGTACTATTCCTTGAGCCGGAAGTATGGGATCACACCCGAATCGCGCTAAACTCAACCTCCATACGCACTGGGAGCATATATATGTAAGGGATATATATCCCTAGCTCATATATGCTCTCAGTGAGTGAAGACTTCTTCCACAGATGCCTGCGCAGGAATCATCAATTTGCTGGAAAAATTAGGTCTAAATAGTAAAAGTCAACGGAACGGTCAACGCTCGTAGCGGTCGATCCAATGGTCCAAATCCAATTCCGAGACCAGTTTTCCGGGGTGCCGTACCCCACTCTATATCCTTAGCCGCGAGGAAATCTTCATCTGAGCAATTTAACATCGACCAGCGGAACGTATACTTAGAGAAGTCGTGAACTTTGTCCACGGCGACACTCAGGAGCCTGTCGACTGGTCTGTCATCACTGATGACAGTGTTCGACCTCCTCCGAGTTTCCCGAGAAATAGCGCTGCCGCTGCCGCTACGGCCATTTCTCGCATTAACAGTCTGTCATGTGTCGCCCTGTCATGTCATCCCACTTCGGCTGGAGTCCCCAAACTCAGTTGAGACGTGCGCGTGCGCCCAAGGGGAATAGAAATAAACTAGTTTATTTATATTGAATATTCCCCGTGCGTGCGCCAGGCGAGTTCACCAGTTCTAAAACAGTCACTTTGGGGTTTGAGCAGCGCGCGGCCCCCTTCAGCATACTCGTGAAGGTATCGACTGATTAGACTGATTGATTAATTCAGTCAGTGACATGAGCGACAAAAACCAAATCAGTTCATGTCACCGACTGAATACGATGTCACCAACCGAATACCAATTAATTCAGAAAACTCTCTCACCTCGCCCATCACATATATAAATAATAATTTATTGCGGTGGGGGGCGACGTATATTAATATTACCGCCAGAAGTTAAGGATATATAATTATATATATGATTTATGGTATATATAATTTATATAACATATTTGCTTGAAATTTCTTGGCGCTTCGCGATAAAGAGGGGGAGGTGTGGGGGTTCTTGCGGGTAGTGGGGTAGCCGGGAAGCGTTTCGTGGGGGGGGTTCACGAGGTGGAAGCGTTGGGGAGGGGGTGATAGGAGGGGAGGGGGGCCGCGCATTCCTCCCCCCTCCCCCAATACCCCCACCTCCCACCCCCCTCTTTATCGCGAAGCGCCAAGAAATTTCAAGCAAATATGTTATATAAATTATATATACCATAAATCATATATATAATTATATATCCTTAACTTCTGGCGGTAATATTAATATACGTCGCCCCCCACCGCAATAAATTATTATTTATATATGTGATGGGCGAGGTGAGAGAGTTTTCTGAATTAATTGGTATTCGGTTGGTGACATCGTATTCAGTCGGTGACATGAACTGATTTGGTTTTTGTCGCTCATGTCACTGACTGAATTAATCAATCAGTCTAATCAGTCGATACCTTCACGAGTATCCCTTCAGCAGTTATTTGCAGTTTTGCATTGCATTCAGCGTGACACAGTTGACAGTATAATTTTAGCAAGATTACCGATGGAGCATCGAGGAGGCGTTCGAGATGGCAACGCTTAACATCCAACGGTCGTGCAAAAATAAATACACACTCGACGCTCGGCCTCGACCTTCGACGAAAATAAATGTGCCCGATTCGGCACTATTAATTCACACCTTGACCAGAATAAATCAAATAGCATTGCTTGCGTCTGCACAAAGCAGTCTTGCGTCTGCAAACTGAAGGAACTCTCACTTCCTCCCTGGCGCAATTTCCGAAAACACTGAACTTTGTGCACAACCATCAGGCGATAATTTATCGTCGTTAAGAAACTAGTTAACTCTCGGATAAGACGTGCAAGCGTGACTCGATTACCGGGTGAGTGTTTCGTACGTAGGGTTTTCTAGACCGCTTTTGCGTCGAACGCGTACGTCGCAATGCGAGCACTGTACTGTCCTCTCATACGTCGACTTGCTGTATGAAACTAAATCTTGACAGGATGCTGTTTTCTGTTACATCAGCTGCTCTCTTGCAGTGTTATGGTCCTCAAGTAGTGCCGTCTCTTTTCTTTGGGGCTGAGCGTCTATTTTCGTTTGCGCCTCCAGGAGCGGTTCTCTTGTGAAATAGTTTGGGAAGATGTTTAAGAACACCTTCCAGGTACTTTGCACGCTGCTTTCCGTTTTGTGCGCTGAGATAGTATGTTCTTGAAATCTATGTTGAGCGAGCGCGGCACTGACAACTCAGTGCTTTGCTCCCTTTGCAGTCTGGCTTTTTGTCCATCCTTTACAGCATTGGCTCGAAGCCTCTGCAAATCTGGGACAAAAAAGGTGTGTATTCTTCCCGTGTTTCACCTACAACACCACGCTCACCAGTTTATAGCACCCGAGCAACACATAGAGAGGAGGACCACCAGAGGCTCTGTGATGGCTTCATTCGGCTGAATATGCTCTCTCCGCTCGCGCAGTTCGCAATGGTCACATAAAGAGGATTACGGATGGTGATATTCAAAGCTCCGTCCTCGAAATTATGGGTACAAACGTGTCCACGACTTACATCTCTTGCCCAGCGGAGGTACGACCCACCAACTCGAAGGGAGGGCTACTTTCTATCAACGCAGATTCTGCTTGCTCTATCCTATCGTATTGGTACTAGTTTATTTTGCTGATGTTGATGCGCGGGTTTTCCACAGCCGAATGCTACCCTTGGAATCAAACTCCCCTTCCTGGTGATGATTATTAAGAACTTGAAGAAATACTTCTCCTTCGAAGTGCAGGTAGCTTTCCACCACCGTTGCCTTTCCAGGTTCCGCAGTATCTCCTATGACCTTAGCATGTATAACTATGGTGTGCAGTCCACGCTTTGGCCTTTTCTTTGCCACTCACAGCAAACGCCTAAACAACTTGGTTGTGATTCCTCAGGTGCTTGACGACAAGAATGTGCGTCGCCGTTTCCGCGCTTCGAACTACCAGGTATTTTCGTTTTTTGTTCTGTTTCCCTCCCGGCCCAGTGATGAGACTTCTCTCGACCCGTTGGACCAGCAGGACAGTTTTTGAACCTGCCCCTGGACTTTAGACGGCTAGCTGCCACATCCCGTCTCCGTTTGGAAACTGGGGATTCTTGCTATGGCGTGCAATGATTCTGGTGGTTGTAAAGAACCCACCTCTTCTTGCGCACTCTGTTTCTGCGTTGAGTGGCCTGTTTCACACAACAAACCACGCCCCCTCAATCAATATTTAGTTCGAGTGTTATGCCTGATCGTTTCTTGTTTTTCTTCAGTCTACAACCCGTGTGAAGCCCTTCATTTGTACAATGCCTATGCGTCTTGATGAAGGCTGGAACCAGATCCAGTTCAACTTGTCCGACTTCACGAGAAGGGCATACGGTAAGATTCTCTGAGTTTCCCCTCCTTCTTGGTTCGGGTGTATACATGTTCTTTTGCTGGTGTCCCGATAATTTAACAACCGGGCCGCTTCGCGTACCAGCCCTTTTCTTGCCGCCTGCTGATCTTGCTCTGGAGGCTCGAGCAATGGGAACTCAAGTGTGTGTATTTTTATTTTCAGGTACCAACTACATCGAGACGCTTCGTGTACAAATTCACGCTAATTGCCGTATCCGACGTATCTACTTTTCCGACCGTCTCTACTCGGAAGAGGAGTTGCCCCCAGAGTTCAAGCTGTTCCTTCCCATCCAGAAGAATTAAGCGGGGAAGAAAAAAACTTGTGGTATATATTTCAGTAGGTTAGGGAGGTTAGACTGTGTTAGAGAGATATGCCAACTGCCTCAAGGTTGTGGCCTGGCGAATTTTGTTTGCAGCCGAAAGCACACACATAAAAAAAAAACAGGGCGCAGCCTTGACTGCTGCTCGTTGCAAGGAGGAAGAGGTCAACCAATTGTTGATATAAAGTTTGCAGTGTCTCTCTTCACCCATCCCACCTAATCGAGGTGGATGGCCTGTGTTTCCTGGCGATGAGAAACTAACTTGTAAAAAAAGAATTCTAGAACTAGAAATTCTAACTTGTAGAAAAGTAACAATCTCAAAAGCTAATTGACCTGCACTTTCTGTGTTTGGATTCTCTGCTGGTGTTCAGTTGTGCTGTTGTGGTTGAAACGGGCAAAACTGAAGTTGTCAAAGGTTTGTTTGGTCAAAAAGAGTATTATGTTCTCTATCCCACAGTAGTGCTCTTGTGAGGTGTGTGAGCTTAAATGTCCAACCCCAAGTTTGGTATTCTTAATGGGATTCCATATTCGTGCTGAGGCATACATATTGTAGCTTGCCAGAGTTGTCCAATCAATATACCGTATGTTAGGCTTCCAGCATGTGCGATGTTCAAATGCCGAGTGAATAGGGCCCTACAACTTGTGCCCGGAGGCACAGCGTGAGCCAATATGTCTATGCGTCCGTATGTGTGTCATCGGGGGTAATCTGGGATTGGCACGATGACAGTGAAATTGGGCTTGAAATCACGATGAGAATGAATACCAGATGTCCGGGGTATGACAGTATGACACTATGACTATGACTATGACAGTATGACACTATAGTAGTATGACAGTACTGTGGGGGGTGTCATCGTGGAACTCAGTCAGACCCTCGAAGAATGGTCAGATTCGCATCGGGGTTGAAAAGACAATGAAATCGAATATCAGATATTAAGGTTATGACAGTATGACAGTATGACGCTATGACAGTATGACAGTATGACAGTACAGTAGTATGACAGTACTGTGGGGCAGTCATCGTGTCAGCCTGTTGGCATAACATCTGAATCGAGAATGACGAATCGGAATTAGAAATGAGATCGGATCGGGAACTGAACGTTGAGCCGAAGTGTGACATCGGCTCTCGAGTGGTTGACCCTGCAACCTGAGTGACGAGTGAATAAGTAGAGCACTTGAGAAGTGTTTAGCCTTCAGAACTCGGAACCGAATTATCGTTTGTACCTCAATCTGGCCCTGATCCAGTATATTATAAAAATCCGAATTGTGTACCTTTGCACGTTCAATAAAAAACATATCTCCGAGCATCTGTCGTCGTGCCCCTGGCACATTTGGTATCAGCGTGCTGCGATTTCGCCTCTGCGCAACTCGCCCACGGGCCTTTTGAAACTTCCGTTGTGATACAGGGGGAGAGCTGCACTTCCGGCTATCTGGGCGCAATTTTAGCCTCCGTAAGTACATTTTTTTTCGTATACAACGGCCGTATTCTTTGGAAAACATCTCCAAAACTTCATATTTTCGCCCCTTAACACTGGGGGCCCAACCAGGCTCAGAAAAGTCAACATTCGTTTTCCGATCTTAACTTCCAAGTCTGCCCCAGGCTACAAACAACCGTCAGGGAGCACCCTAAAGGGTTTCCCCGGTTTATAGTAGCCAGGAAAACCTCATAACTCACTTTCTAGAGCCTTAAAAAGGCGAAAAACAGCCAAAAACAGCCCAAAATAGCCGTTTTAGCCCGTTTTCAGCCTACCCCAAAACCTTCCACAGTAGCCCCCACCACCAAAAACTCCTTCCCCAGACCCCATAGGACACCCTAGAACCCTTCAATACCGCCCTCACGGCCACCAGCAGCTGGGAAGACCCCTCAAAATAGCGCTTTTAGTGGCTTCTGGACAGTTTCTGGACAGTTTCTGGACACCTCTGGTTTACCCTCTGGCTGGAATATTTTGGGAGTGTACGAAGTCCGGTTACCTTCTACCTTCTGGGACCTTGCTGAGCTTTCTGGTTGCAGTTCCTTGACCCCTGCCTGCATACATAGGCACTTGAAATCTGTGTCGCGGAGCCCTGGCGAAATTTTGAGTTCGCCGGTGCATGGCAGTACCCCCTTCGCCAGAAGAATACAGAAGAGCGTGGTGGAAACAAGGACCCATCAAGTGGGTATTCCCTCCAGACCCCACCTACCCACCAGCAGGCGCCTTCTGGCAGAGCGGTCCTTGGAGCGGTCCTCCTTCCCCCTCCTCCTCTTCAGACGACGAGGTGGAGACAACTGAGCGCCTGGATATAGTCACGCTGGCTATCCCACCAAGATACCACAACTGGGTGTGGGTTCAGATTGGAAACCTTCTCTTCCGCTACCCGAACTCCCAAGACCTGACAGTCTTCCCCGCGCTCCCTGGCTCATATCCAGTGCAAGGAATCGAAGAGTGGCCTTGGGTCCCCCCATCACCGCCTGGAAGTCCCGCCCCTTCGCCTCCAGCGAGCGACATCGAAGAGGACGAGACTAATTAAATAAAAAAGGCGAGCACTCACCACTTTGCTCACCTGTGGCTATTGCCACACCCAGTCCTTGATCTCAACCAGCTCAGCAATCAGGATGTCACAGCAGACATCAGAGGCATTTCCCAGCATGAGTGTCAGCGCAGAGCAGCTACACCACACTCTGTTCTCTCCCATGACCTTCCCATCGCCCACCGCATATGCTTCCGCTCACCCCATTCCACATCCAGGCACCACCATGCCCTACACAGCGGTGCCCCGCCCTTATACTATGCCGGATGGCACCCCCGCACAGGCTGTATGGAACGGCGTCAATTGGGTATTGCCCCAATCAGCGCCCCTCGCTGGGGGAGTATCACCAGTGCCGTTCACACTGGGAACCCATCACCCCGTGGGCGCATATCCCACACCGTTCCAACAACAGCTACAGCAGCAGCAGCAGTGGCTCGCGTACCAGCAGCAGCAACAGCAGTGGCTTCAACAGCAGCCACTGGAACCGATGCAGCAGCAGTTACAGCAGCAGCAGTTACAGCAGCAGCAGCTACAGCAGCAACAGCAGCAGCAGCAGCAGCAGCAACAGCAACCGCAGCCGCCACAACAGCCGCAACATCGACCACAGCAGCCCCATCAGCTGGCACCAGCCACCTCCGCGCTTCATGACTCAGGCGCGGATCCCTCATCGCTGCAGCACTTCATCAGCATCGGCGCCGCGGCCCTGCCGGACCCTCTGCAGGTACCCCTTGACAGCGGGGTTCAGCAGAACGTCTTGGGCGGTACCCAGCTCTTGGTGCGTCACCTTCCCGCGGTGGCGACAACCTCAGAGACTCGCCGGCGTCGGCGTTCCCGAAGGGCATCTTCGGGCCCTGCGACACATGGCAAGCATCTCCCAGGTCCAAGCCACGCACCTGATCACTCTGACCCCGACTCCGGCACGGACATCAGCCGCACCAGCACGGGGACCAGAGGCAGCCGAAGCACGCAGGCACGGGCTGAGCGCAGGCGGAGGGCCGCCCACAGGTCCGGCTCTGACTCGGACGCGAGCAGCCGAAGTGAACACATTCGCAGAGAAGTCCTAGCGGCAGTACAGGCCCTGGACATCTCCGCGGTGCTCTCGAGAGGACTCGCGCTGCCTGGTGCGACGACATCGGCAGGAGTCTCCCCACCAGGCGACCCTCAGGGCAGCGCACAGGGCCTGACGGCGGACCATCTACACGAGGCAGACGCTGCCGCCAGCGTAACCCCTCCTGTGCCTCAGACCGCCGCTGAGACCGCTCCCGCCGAACCTCCCACTCAGGGCCGGCCAAATCCCCATAACATGATGGTGGCCCGCCGGCGACAGTCGATGGAGACGGTGGTGCACGGCGGTGGCAATCCCGACTCAGAGCCCAGAGACTCCAGTTCAAGCGACTCGCCACCAGGCCCCCCTAGTGATCCACCTCAGGATCCCCCTGACGATCCCGCACCAGAGCCCTCCTACCCTCAGTACCCAGAGGTCAGAGCCCTCTTCGTCACCCACGATGGTGGGTCATTGTGGGTGCACCAGTCAGCTGGGGTGCGAGGCGCGGCAACCGTCTCCCTACCATGGGACGAACGCCGCCGGGCTGGGGTGCAGGGCGACGCCATCTTGTTCAGGATCATGCACCTGCTGGGAGCGCCGCTGACTGCATATGCGCGCATGGGGGGCCGGCTACACCATGCACCCCTACCCCTTACCAACCCTCGTGTGGAGACCTGGGTCCTTATGGTCGACCGCGAGGTCATGGATATGGCAATGGGGGACCCAGCCGCGGCCAATGTGCGGTCTACCAGCATGGGGCAGCCAGTATGGGAGTGGATCCCTGCTACTGCGCGGGAGTCGGAGATGCAGAACTTCGATCAGGACGGGCTCGCCGCGTGGTCGGAGGTCAGCAACTCCGATTGGTACCGGAGCATGAGCGTGGTGGCCGCACAACCATCCACACCCCTGCCCTTCCATACACCTCTTCCACTCCCCGCACCACCATCAGCCCCTACATTACCGCCCACTCCGACCGCAGTCCCCACAAATCCCGCGCCTGCGCCTCCGCCCGCGCATGCCCCGGGACCACCACCTCCTGCCCGTTTTCCCCATTCCGCCGCCGCAAACCCCGTTCACTCTGCCGCTGCCGCGAACCCCGTTCACTCTGCCGCCGCTGCGAACCCCGTGCTCTCTCCCAGCGCCACCCCCTTTGTTCCAGGCATCGTCCGTCTGCCGCAGGGCACTAACCTGCGAGCATCTCCAGACGAGGTCCGCCTGGAGCACAAGACCAAAGAGATGGTGCTAAAGCTGGTCAAGAGCGTCACCAGGTTCCCCCGCTCCGCGTCCGACACAAAATCGGCCGACAAGGAGGGCCTCCTGACGCAGTTGGAGCACTATTCTCACATGGTGCGGAAGGTATTCCAGGAGGCCATCGTGATCGAAGCACTGACCACTCCCAGTTGTACGCCATCAGTATCAGAGTACCAGGCGAGTGTGTCAAGCCTTCTTTGGAGCTTCAAGGAGTACACTCTTCAAGACCAGCAGAGAAAGTTCTTGGAGCGCGCGGCGGGGACCTTTGGGTCCGAGCAAGCTTGGCACCAACGCTACGGGGACCTGGACGTGTTCTTCAGCGATCTGGCGGTGTGCTCTCTGACGCAGGCCTACCTGGAGAACGCACACGGCGAGGCCATTGCCCTGAAGCAGGCGGTGAACGAGACCGCGGCGGAGTATTTCTCGCGACTGGAGACCCGCATGGCCTCCGTCAACTTCTTGGCCGGCAGAGTCCCAAATTGCGTGGAGATGACCAACTTGTCGATGCTCTCTACGTACCGCCGGGGGCTGAAATATGCACCCAAGGTGATGCGGCGCCTGAGAGCCATCCACTTGGATGTCTCCAAACCAGAAGAGTGGGAGAGGAAGGCCGTCGCTGACGACATCCCAGGCACCCACAACGCCTTGTTGAAGATTCGGGAAGTTGCTGAGGAGGTGGAGAGTGACATTGACACGGAGGCGGCTCAGAGGCGCTCTCAAGACCGTCCTCCCCGTGCTGTTTCCTTCGCTAACTCACCACCTCGCACCCCCTTCTACAGGCGTACCCCCTCTTCGAGCCGCCCAGCTCTTGCCATGCTGGAGAACGGGCCTGCCACCACCGTCGCCGCGGCGGTGACTCCTTTGCCACCACCACCTGGCCTCTCCCGCCCTGATGCTCCGAAAGTCCGCCGGTGCTTCGCCTGTGGCTCTGCGGAGCACATCGTCCGTAACTGTACGGACGAGGCTAAGCTCAAGGAGTGGAGGGCCAATGCACCCGCTCGACTGGCGAACTCCCCTGGGTTTGTAGCCGCCGTCGTTTGGGCCATCGAGCAGCAGGAGGACATCTCCTCGGTGGATGGCGTCCCAGAGGAGTTCTCCGAGGAGGTCTTGGCTCTTGCTACCTGTGAGGACGAGCAGAGCTACCAGACCCTGGCGGCCCTTGCGGGCATCGAGCTTGTGGAGGGTGACGGCCTTCCCCCGGTGGAGAGCGATGAATGACTGGCCGGCGGCCAGCCCCAGACCCTGCCCTTCGGGGAAGTGAGGTCTTGCCCTGATGATCAGACCCTCTCCGCCCTGGAGAAGCGGTCAGAACCAGTGGAACCCCGACGCGCCCGAGGACGCAGAGACCCTTGGGGCCAACGTCCCCACCCCAAGAGTGTGGCCTTCACCTCTGGGACCCGTTTGCGACGCACCTACCGCTCAGCTGGTGCCCCATCGCCGCCGAGGGATGACTTGTCCAGCCACCCTCTCGCAGGAAGCACCCCCTTCGATGAGCCGTCGCTACCTCTTGATGACGGCCCCGCTTATACACAAGCGAGGATCGAGGGTCGGAGGGGACGGCGAGTTCCCCGGCACAGACCCCCCATTATGGGCAACAACCGCGGAGAGCCCCGCGACCTTCGCCCCCGACCGCGTGTTGTCCTGCCGCTGCCCATCTATCAGTCCAACCTCGCAGACCCACGGAAAAGGCTAACTGCGTGGCACTGGAAGAGAGATCTGTACTCCCTCCCCCTCGAAGTCGCCATGCAGAAGGTCCGCAGAGCTCTGCGCAAGTCCCCAGAGGCTGCCAAGGACCTGGTGGATAAAATGTCGGAGCGCGTCCGCAGCCGCGTACACTCTGGGAGTCGATCGCCAAAGGAGCGCGTGAACCGCGCCAACCAGCTGGCAGAGAGGATACGCATTGCCCGCGAACCTCAAGATCGCAAGGAGGGCCATCAGCGCATAGCATTGTGGCACCTCCTTTCACACGACGGTCGCCAGCAAGTCCCCGAATCCTCTAACACCAGCTCCCACGACCTCTACGCGGCTTGGAGAGAGCTGTCGCCTGCCGAGCAGCAAAAGGCAATCGCCACTTCGAGTCCAGACTCTTCCCCAGGTAGCAGGCTGTGGGAAAAGGAGGGCGCACGAAGAGCAGCAGCGAGGTCTTCGACATCCCTCTGCACCCTGGACACTGAAGTGGGCACGATACCTGGGACAGCGGGAGATGTGGGTTTACCCGGCGCCTGGTGCAGTCTGCACGCAGTACACCAGTACAAGATGAGGAAGCTGGGTCCCAGCCCCTTGGGAGCATCCCCTCCATCATCCTCGCTGGCCGAGCCCACAACAGAGACTACATCTTCGCACCATGATAACGCGCCGGCCACCCCGGGAGGAAACCCCGAAGGTTCATCCTACTGCTCAGAGGCGGAGGAGACCTCCGCACCCAGTTCGCTTTGCTTCACCCAGCAGATGACCACCGTCAGAACGCATGAAGCGGATGAAGCACCACCCTGTCTCGACAGCCACCCCATCGCTGAAGACCCTGAGGTGATGGAAGAGGAGTCCTCGGTCAATTCGCTCTGCTTCACCCAGCAGATGGCAGCAGCTGGGACCCCTCAGACGAGAACTGACCACCAGAGCTCCCACCAGCTCGCCCACAACTCCCCTGCTGGCAGCCCTCAGCATGACGAGGACCCTCTCACCCATGGCAGTCTCACCAATAGTGTCGCTACCCATGTGAGCCCCACAACAAGCGGCACTACCCACGTGAGCCCCACAGTAAGCGGCACTACCCATGTTAGCCCTACCACCAGTGGCACTACACATGTGAGCCCTACTACCAGTGACACCACCCATGTGAGCCCTACCACCAGCGACACCACTCATGTCAGCCCCACCTCGAGCGAATGCACCTCAGCGGGCACCCTGCTGACGGCGAGTGCAGACAACCTCGTCAGTCATCCGACTGAAGATGTTGATTTGCTGGATGAGGAGTTCTACGCCGCGTGTAGGCAAACGTTGGAAGAATGCCGCGAGGCCTCGGACAACCTCCTCCCCAACCTCAAGTGCAAAAGCATACGCACAGATGGGGGAGTTCAGTGGAAGACCGACATCGAGGGTACCCTTGCAGCGGCACATGACGAAGAAGGACCGCTACTGCTGGTATTCTACGCAACCCTCAGAGGGCACACGGTCAAGGTGCTGATTGACTCGGGGGCCTCTGACAACTTCATCTCGGAGCAGAGCGCTAAGCGATGTGGCCTCACGACACGAGCCGGCTCCGAGATGCGAGTCACCCTGGCGGATGGATCTGTGAAGATCACTGGCGCCACCGCGTACGCCAAGTTTAACACGCACACCACCACGGGCACCTATACGGAGAACGCCCTTGCCCTCCGGATCCTACCACTGGGCATACAGGTGGATGTTATCCTCGGCGGAAGGTGGCTGCGCAGTCACTCTCCTGTCACTCTGGGCTATGAAGGGAATGGCTCCGTCTCCTTCCTCAGGAAGTCCCGCAGTGGCAAGATTGGGGATCGCGTCACCATCACAGGCTGTTCTCCTGGGAAAGCATCTGGGGACAGGTCTCCGAAGGGCACGGCCTGCGCGGGATTGGTGGATGAGGTGTTCCTAACCCCTGCCCAGCTGAAGAAGTACCTGGTGTACGCGGAGACGCAGAAGCTACGCGGCAATGACGACCCGGAGATACAGCCCGCCTGGCTCATGGTGGCCGAGAAGTCCCCCGACGATACTGCTTCTGCCTTTGCAGCCACGGCTATCGACTCTGAGAACGCCGAACCCGCTGCGGATACTGAAGATGCAGAAGTGAGCCCTGAGTGGACCCTCAAGTTTCAGGACTTCTGGGGTGAGGAGTACAAGAAGGAGATGACGACTGCCCTACCGAACATCGATGGACTCAGACATGACCCCCAAGATGAAGCCAACATTAACCTGGACCCTGAGCTGAGCAAGAAGGGACCTCCCTGCCAGCGCATCTACAAGAAGTCCGCAGAGGAACTCCGCCAACTTCGAGAACGCGTGGAGACTCTGATGTCCAAGGGCTACATCCGACCCTCTTCCAGTCCTTATGCAGCTCCCTGTTTGATGGTCCCTAAACCCGGGAACCCCAAGGAGCTGCGACTGGTGATCGATTACCGGCTCCTCAACCGCCAGACAGTTAAGGACAAGTATCCTCTCCCAGACATCCAGATGATGTTCGACGAGATGCAGGGTGCGAAGTTCTTCTCTTCGTTCGACGCGGTGGATGGCTTCTGGCAAGTACCGATGGCACCAGGAGATGTCGAGAAGACCGCCTTCACCACCCAGATGGGGTCATATGAGTGGTTGGTCATGCCGCAGGGGCTGCAGAATTCACCATCTCAGTACCAGCGACGGATGCAGCGGGCCTTGGGCCATCTCCCATTTGTCCGGATCTTCATCGATGATGTGGTCGTCTTCAGCAACACCGCTGCAGAGCAC
Organism: Cymbomonas tetramitiformis; assembly: GCA_001247695.2. Taxonomy (NCBI): domain Eukaryota; kingdom Viridiplantae; phylum Chlorophyta; class Pyramimonadophyceae; order Pyramimonadales; family Pyramimonadaceae; genus Cymbomonas; species Cymbomonas tetramitiformis. The sequence continues at coordinate 22,816 of LGRX02032646.1, read as the reverse complement.
TACGAGCACGTCAAACAACTGCTCCTGACATGCAGGGAGAAGGGCGTCTTCCTCAAGAGGTCCAAGTGCCAGCTGTTGAAGAAATCCTTGCGGTTCCTTGGCCACTGTATCTCCGCAGATGGCTGCAGACCCCAACACGACAAGGTGGCTGCAGTGAGGGACTGGCCCGAGCTGGAGACGGTTACCCACGTCAGGCAGTTCTTGGGCCTAGCGGGGTATTACCGCAGGTTCATCCACTGCTTCTCCGAGATCGCTCAGCCCCTCACCCGGTTGACCAAGTCGGACGTACCCTGGGAGTGGGGTCCCATGCAGCAGTGGGCCTTCGAGGAGCTGAAGAAGGCCCTCACATCAGCGCCAGTGCTCGCCTTGCCCAACATTAAGGGTGCCGCAGACGGCACAGCGCCTTTCGTGGTGCAGACGGATGCTAGCGGCATCGCTCTTGGGGGAGTACTGATGCAAGACAATGGAGATGGTCTTGGGCTGCGCGTGATAGCATACGAGAGCCGCCAGTTCTCAGCCGCCGAGCAGAATTATCACACCGGCGAGCGTGAGCTAGGTGCTCTACACCACTGTACCACCGTCACCTGGCGGCATTACCTCATCTTCACCAACTTCCGCATCCAGGGTGATCACCGCCCCCTTGAATGGCTGATGGAACCTGGCAGAGAGCTTAGCCGCAGACAGGCACGCTGGTACATGGATCTGGTGGAGGTGGGAGTCCCGAGAATGGAGTACATCAAGGGAGCGCTGCTGCTGGTACCAGACGCCCTGTCCAGAAGACCCGACTTCAAAGACAAGGACGTTCGCGAGGGGTTGAAGGAGGCAGGAGTGATCGACCCCACCTCAGACCTGCCGAAAGACCCTCTGGCAACGCTGGAGTCTGAATGCTTCTCCAGCTCACCACCCGCAGCTCATCCCCACTGGGCTCAGACGGTTGACTGTTGGCTCTCAGCAGTGGAGACCCTCTCCGTGGCGGAACAGGCCATGGACATGGGGGAGACCATCGCTCTCGTTAATCCGAAGCTCTATAAGGGAATGAAGGAGGATCACCTCGACTTCGACATGCCTGACTGGCCTGAAGCTGATAGCGCGAAGCCGACAGAAGCTCCACACCAACCCCCTGACAGAGCTCCACCTCAGATAAGGATAACGAGGAGCATGTCACGCGCTGGAAGAGCCTCTACGACCCCAGCGCCTCCACAGTTGGCGTCACCGAAGACGCGAACACCTACATCACGAGCTGACGCATCGGAGGCGCCCACTGAGAAGGTGCCAGTGAGCTCACCACCCCCGCAGCAGGCGCCCCAGCAGTCAGCTCCATCCCCGGTCCTTCACCCGCAAAAACGGCAGACTCCCCCCGAAGACTCACAGAATTGGCGTGTCCGAGCAGAGTACTCCTCGAAGTACGCCGAGAAGTTTGGACCCTTCGATGTGGACGCCTGTTGTGACTTTGGCGGCCGCAACAGACAGGCGGATAGATTCTGGACAGACTGCCTTTCAGAGAAATGGAGGGGCCTTCGGGTTTGGTGTAACCCTCCATATAACTCCAAGCACATTACGGTGGAGGCGATTTTGAACAAGTATATCGCAGAATGGAAGGCAGACCCAGAAAACACCTCAGCAGTCTTCGTTCTACCAGATCACCAGTCCAAGCTCCCCGCGTGGCGCAAACTTTTCAGAAAGGCCAATATGCAGATCGTGGAGGTCATCCCTACTCACGATGATAAGGGCGAGCCCAATAAGTTCTTCGAGAACCCAGATGGGAAGGCCTTCGACCTTCGTTGGCCTGTTCTGATAGTACACGCCCCTCCCGCCAAACCACAGCCAGCACGCGTGAGGCACCCGCGAACAGCCCCCGCTGTGATAAGAACAGGTGAGGCAGCAGCCTTCAGAGACGCAACCTCCCAGCAGTCGGACTCAAAGTTCCTGCGTGCGTTGAAAGCGGAGTACACCCGAGAGGGGACACTTCGTTCGCTGCGGGAGAAAGTGAAGGCGGCACCACACCAATGCCTACAAGACTTCAGGCTGGTAGGTGAAGTGGTTTGGAGAACCGCAGCAGGGAGATATCAGTTGGTGCTGGGGGAGGACTCTCCACTTCGAGAAGTAGTAATTCGCCATGCTCATGAGTCATTGTCCTCAGGCCATACTGGGCGAGACAAGACTCTGGAGAGGGTGCTGCGACGCTTCTATTGGCGTGGTGCCGCGGAAGATGTGGGCACCTGGGTTGCATCCTGCGCAGTGTGCCAGTCAGTGAGGCCGCGGGGAACTTACCCGGATGGGTTGCTAAACCCTCACAGCATCCCGAACAGGCCATGGCAGGATGTCGCGGTAGACTTCGTCACCGGCCTGCCGGTATCAGAGAGGGGCAATGATGCTTTCGTGGCCTTCACCTGCAAGCTGACGAAGATGGTCCACGTTGTGCCGATGAACTTCGGCGACAGCTCCGCAGCTGTGGTGGCCAGAATCTACTTTGACTCGGTGTGGCGCTTACATGGCGCGCCTATGAAGATTGTCTCTGATCGTGACCCGCGGTTTCAAGATGCTTTCTGGCAGGAACTCATGAGACTGATGGGTGTGAAAGGTGGCTCGTACCACGCCGTACAACCCTCGGTCTGACGGCCAGGCAGAACACAGCAACAGGGTTATTGAGGACATGCTCAGGTCCTTTGTTGACGCCAATGTGGAGGACTGGGATCTGTTCACCACTAACGTGGAGTTCGCGATCAATGACTCCAGGAGTGAATCTACTGGCTTCACGCCGTTTGAACTGGTGTTCGGGTTCTCGCCGCTGTCGCAGTTGGATCTTTTCCTGGAGGCCGCGCAGTCCACCGCTGGACGACGAACTGGGGGAGTAGGCACCGCACACGAAGTGGCTGTGAAATTTTCGTCGCAGCTGCGGGACGCCAGGCAGCGGTTGGAGCTGGCTCAACAGCGACAGCGCGAACAGTTTGATCGCAGACACGGGCAGCGGGAGTATGCTGTTGGAGATCTGGTCTGGATAGAGGCGAAACACCTTACGGAGAAGGTGATGGATCGCTCCATCTGTAGGAAACTGACCAAGCGCTGGCATGGACCAGTTCCTGTGACCGAACGCTTCTTCAGCGATATACAGATGACCATGCCCGAGGCCGACAGAGGAGCTCCAGTAGCCTACCGCCTACGCCTCCCTCCTCACTGGCGGATTCACGACGTGTTCGCTCAACATCGCCTCAAACCGTACACCAGCGGTCAAGATGCTTTTGCTTCGCGCGATCACCTAGCAGTACCTGAAGAGGTGGTAGTGGACGGTCAGAAGGAAGCACACGTTGAGCGTATCCTTGCACGTCGAGTGCGGTCTGTTCGAGGAAAGGAGGTGGAAGAGTGGAAGGTTCGCTGGACTGGCTACTCCAAAGCTCACGACCAATGGAGGACGCGTGACAAACTTGAACGCGGAAGTCCACTTCAACAACTTCGTGAATTCGAGCAAGCGAGACTGCACATGGAAGCGCAAGTCCGCGACGAAGCCACTCGGCGACGCGAGCAGCGTGGCCGCCACTCCGCTCAAGCCGGAATGACACTGGCCCACCTCATCACCAATCCCTGCGATGAACTGGACCAGCTCGAACAGATGGAAGATGATATCCCCCTGCCGTGGGAACGCCAAGAGCGCGTGGAAGATGGGTCGTTGGCACTGGTGACAGAGCTGCTGGCAATACAGGCAAAAACAACCCGCACGCCCAGGATTCTCGTACTTTTCAGCGGTACTGGCTCAGTAGAGAGGGAATTCCTAAATTGCTTCCCCTCCGCCTCAGTGGTGACCCTCGACTCCGGGCATATCTGGCAACCCACTCATGTGTGTGACATCCTGCAATGGGACTACAGACAATACCCGCCTGGATTCTTCGATGTTATTTGGGCAAGTCCCCCCTGCAGGCAGTACAGTCAAGCGCGCACCACTGGTGGACCCCCTGACCTTCCCCAGGCTGACAAAATCGTACGACGAGCATTGCAGATCATTGACTACCTAGAGCCAAAACATTGGTTCATGGAAAACCCCAGAGGTCGCTTCCCTAACGCGCTACGGCTTCGCCCTATGATGCGCCAGCTTCCCCCACCGCTGGTGTGTACCTACTGCATGTATGGTACGCAGTACATGAAACCCACCTGCATATGGACGAACTCAGCACCACCCTCGCCCCTGCTACGCTGTACTACTTCAACACCGTGTGCGTGCAGATGGGCAACCGGTGCTCACCCAGAGACTGCTCAGCTTGGACCTCACCCGCAGCAGACTGGAGCAGGTCGATCTGCGAGTGTATACCCCGTACCAGCACTCCTGCTACGACAACTTTTCCGACATTTACGCCTCCGCGACACTGAAGACCCGCTTTAGATTCCAAGTGGCACCCTTCTTCTTGAAAGTGGTGCCCTGGTAGCGGCAGGCAAACTATGCTCGAAGAGGAACCAGAGAACCTAAGAACTGGAAACAGCAAGGAACCAGAAAACCTAAGAACTGGAACTTAGATGGGTACCTTAGCGGAGTGATCCCAGGAGGTAGACCACTCCTAAGGGGGGGAGAGTTGTGCCCGGAGGCACAGCGTGAGCCGATATGTCTATGCGTCCGTATGTGTGTCATCGGGGGTAATCTGGGATTGGCACGATGACAGTGAAATTGGGCTTGAAATCACGATGAGAATGAATACCAGATGTCCGGGGTATGACAGTATGACACTATGACACTATGACAGTATGACAGTATGACACTATAGTAGTATGACAGTACTGTGGGGGGTGTCATCGTGGAACTCAGTCAGACCCTCGAAGAATGGTCAGATTCGCATCGGGGTTGAAAAGACAATGAAATCGAATATCAGATATTAAGGTTATGACAGTATGACAGTATGACGCTATGACAGTATGACAGTATGACAGTACAGTAGTATGACAGTACTGTGGGGCAGTCATCGTGTCAGCCTGTTGGCATAACATCTGAATCGAGAATGACGAATCGGAATTAGAAATGAGATCGGATCGGGAACTGAACGTTGAGCCGAAGTGTGACATCGGCTCCCGAGTGGTTGACCCTGCAACCTGAGTGACGAGTGAATAAGTAGAGCACTTGAGAAGTGTTTAGCCTTCAGAACTCGGAACCGAATTATCGTTTGTACCTCAATCTGGCCCTGATCCAGTATATTATAAAAATCCGAATTGTGTACCTTTGCACGTTCAATCAAAAACATATTTCCGAGCATCTGTCGTCGTGCCCCTGGCACATTGTCATGAGTACTAAATGAGCCTGTCAACTGCAATAGAGGTACTAATAGCCCTACAATTTTGTATCTCGGTGCATGAATTCAGAGAACAATACATCGGTTTGCTGATGGGGAGGGTGCCGTGAGGTTTCAAAGCATTTTCTGGGATTAAAATTCATAGCAAAATCCATACTTAACTGATAAAGTAGGCAATTCAGTTTCAAAAAACCCTGGAGGCGAATTTTGCAACATGACCCCCTATTTTTATTGGCTAGGATCCGTGTGTCCACGTGATATAAAAAACCTGAGGCCAAGTTACCATGTAGATTTATTTTTAGATTTGTTTCAAAATCAAATAGTGCAGGTGTATTAATTGCAACTGCTATAAAAATTCTAAAAATAAGTCTACATGGCAACTTAGCCTAAGGGGTTTTTTCATACCACGTGGACACACCATTCTTGGATCCTAGACAATGAAAATGAGGGGGTTCGACGCTATAAATTTCAACAGGTGGCAGCTTTGCAATGAAAAGGTAATTACGTCAAGCATGCAAATTGTAATCAATATTTTTTAATACGTGAGATCACGGCACCCTACCCTTAACCACTATATGCACCTGTCCAAGAAAATACATAGGAGAATTATCTCCAGATTGGCTGCACGAACATTGTCTTGTCTCAATTCGGCAAAACACCTAAGGACACTGCATAACGTTTCAGCGTTTACGGTACGGTCATCATTTTCATTTTCATTTGATTTTCATTTTCAGCGTTTAATTTTGTTGGCGGCAACAATGCAAATGAAGCGTATCGTTTCACAAGACGTATGTCCCACCGTTTCACTTCATGCATTTCGCTTCACGTTCGCACGAGCTTCTACATTTTTGGTGTTCGTATGATTATCCATACCTCATTCTTTTGCGCTTTACTCTGCTTTACTAGGTAGCACATCGACCATTTCGTAACTACTTCATCTCAGCCCTTGCGCGCTGTAGTTCGATTAAGTTTGTTGTTGTCAATACTCGATGCCGACTTTTGAGCGATAGAACGCACCCTAGACTCTCAAGCTGCTGGGCAGTTTCGGGTTTGGGTACATTCGAGCCCAAACTGTACTAGGGGACATAGTATGACGTGGTATGACAGTATGACAGTATGACAATATGACAGGACAGTATGATAGTGTGACAGTACAGTAGGATGACACAGCATCATCAGTCTACGATATATGACAAAGGAACTGTATGACAGTCACAGGAATGATAGATCCGGAGTCATTTATGCATGACTGATGTTAAATGCTGAATCAGATGAGAGATCATAATTAAAAAGAGATATTTAAAGAACTGACTCATAAATTTCACAGATTAGGTCACTCACATGCAGCTACCAAATGACAGATGACGGATCTAACAGAATATGGCACGACAGTCTTCTAGCTTAGTTATTTAGGGTGAGTGATCGCTGAGACTGACGTGGCTTTTATTTAGTAATCCTATACCACACTGCAAAACTGCTAGAAAGCAAGAGTTCATACGTTAATATAATGTGTTATTATCCACATAGTGTGCCCATAACAACTGGTAACTTCGGAACGTCTACGACTTTTACACGGCATGTACGTTACCGCTAGGTGCCGCGTTGATTGTAATTATCACGCTGTACCAATCTTTCCACCATCTTCAGTTCCGCTGTTCTTTCTGCACAGCTTGCGCAGGCGCGGATGTCACAGGCATACTAATGCATATACGAAGTTTCAAAGTAATCGGATACGAATCGATATATATATATCACAACCGGTGATTATTCAATACAGCCCGTGTTACGAAAATGTTTCAATGCCGTCACTAAGCTCCCAAGGAACTCGTGTTTCATCGCTATATAGCACAGACTGGTCGGCTAGTTCTCTCGTCACAGGAATCCCTGTTTTTCCCCAACGCCTGCGCCGCCATAAATGTCATCTCTATCGTCATCTGTCACGGTACCATACTGACACCGTTGATTCTGTCATAATCGTTCCTGATAATACCACTATCGTTCACGATTCTGCCAGAGAGATAACATTTACTGATTTTGCATTATTCTTCATCCACGATCTCAGATTCCCTATCATTATTTCCCTAAATATGCCGGTAATCTGAATCGGATCCCCCCGCCTTCCGTAAGGGTAATTGACAGTCTATCGTGCCCCCTGGCACAACTCTCCCCCCTTAGGGGTGGCTTTCTCCTGATGTCACCCCAGCATCTTCATCACCTGCATTCCTGGGGAATAACCGCTGAAAAAAGTTCTCAATAACTTAGCAGGAATAGGATATACTGCGTGAGATTTTTGCATTCCCTGCTGATCTGGATGAGGACCTAGGTGAGCGGTAAGTGGGTGCACTCTAGTCGCCCATTTACATGGACACGGAGTCTGCGAGGTACATTCCCGCAGTGGTGCGCTAGGCGGCGCATTAGTCCAGATGCAAGTAGGTTTCTTATACTTCTCCCCGTACATACAATATGAACAAAACAGGGGAGTAGGTAATTGATCCACTACCGATCTGAATCGCAAGGCATTCGGATATCGTCCTTTTGGATTTTCCAGAAACCAATAGCGCGGTCTGAGATATTCGATGATATTACAGTAAGGGTGCGTTCCACACAAGCGTCTGTAGATACTAAATCTGGTGGTCCTCCAGTAGTGACTATATTGTGTACATGGTGGACTCGCCCATATTACATCAAAATATCCAGGAGGGTAATAACTCCAATATTCCCAATCTTCAATTCTGGTGACATGCGTAGATCGCCAGAACTTATCAGAATCTAAAGATACGGTCTGTGCCTGAGGGAAGCATTCTGTGAAGGTCCTTTGAACTGAGCCAGTGCCACTGAAGAGTACCAGTTTTCTGATAGGGTTTACTGAAACTGGTGATAACTCAGTCACATACGCCACTTCTCCAGAATCGGTAAAGTGTTGTTCTTCCCATGGAAGACACGCACTCGCAGAGCTGTTAGACATACCCCAGAATTGTGCTGATAATTGCTGCGCCAAGGTTCCTCCGCCCGTTGTCATCATTGACGCAGCATCCTCGTGTTGGCGTCGATGTTCTCTCCTCCGCGCAGCTGAATCCCTGACCTACTGCTCCATTGCTAGGCGTCTCTCTTCAAAATCACGCAATTGTTGTAATGGAGCTCCGCGCTCTAACTTATCACGCGTTCTCCAATGATCGTGAGCTTTAGAGAATCCGGTCCATCGCACCTTCCATTCCTCTATTTCTTTGCCCCGGTTCACGCGTACACGTCGGCTCAGAATTTTCTCCACATGAGCCTCCTTCTGTCCGTCCACCACCACTGCTTCGGGTGTCACTCCCCGCTGTCGCAGAGCGAAGGTGTCCTCCCCACCTGTGTAGGGTTTCAATCTGTGCTGCTCGAACACGTCATGTACTCTCCAACGTGGGGGCAATTTCAGTCTATACGCCACTGGCGCCCCTCTGTCTGCCTCAGGCATTTCCGCCTGTAGATCGCTGTAAAAGCGTTCCGTAACCGCAACTGGTGTGCCTGGGGCACTACGACAGATGCTCGGAAATATGTTTTTGATTGAACGTGCAAAGGTACACAATTCGGATTTTATAATATACTGGATCAGGGCCAGATTGAGGTACAAACGATAATTCGGTTCCGAGTTCTGAAGGCTAAACACTTCTCAAGTGCTCTACTTATTCACTCGTCACTCAGGTTGCAGGGTCAACCACTCGAGAGCCGATGTCACACTTCGGCTCAACGTTCAGTTCCCGATCCGATCTCATTTCTAATTCCGATTCATCATTCTCGATTCAGATGTTATGCCGACAGGCTGACACGATGACTGCCCCACAGTACTGTCATACTACTGTACTGTCATACTGTCATACTGTCATAGCGTCATACTGTCATACTGTCATAACCTTAATATCTGATATTCGATTTCATTGTCTTTTCAACCCCGATGCGAATCTGACCATTCTTCGAGGGTCTGACTGAGTTCCACGATGACACCCCCCACAGTACTGTCATACTACTATAGTGTCATACTGTCATACTGTCATAGTGTCATAGTGTCATACTGTCATACCCCGGACATCTGGTATTCATTCTCATCGTGATTTCAAGCCCAATTTCACTGTCATCGTGCCAATCCCAGATTACCCCCGATGACACACATACGGACGCATAGGCATATCGGCTCACGCTGTGCCTCCGGGCACAACTCTCCCCCCCTTAGGAGTGGTCTACCTCCTGGGATCACTCCGCTAAGGTACCCATCTAAGTTCCAGTTCTTAGGTTTTCTGGTTCCTTGTTGTTTCCAGCTCTTAGGTTCTCTGGTCCCTCTTCGAGCATAGTTTGCCTGCCGCTACCAGGGCACCACTTTCAAGAAGAAGGGTGCCACTTGGAATCTAAAGCGGGTCTTCAGTGTCGCGGAGGCGTAAATGTCGGAAAAGTTGTCGTAGCAGGAGTGCTGGCACGGGATATACACTTGCAGATCGACCTGCTCCAGTCTGCTGCGGGTGAGGTCCAAGCTGAGCAGTCTCTGGGTGAGCACCGGTTGCCCATCTGCACGCACACGGTGTTGAAGTAGTACAGCGTAGCAGGGGCGAGGGTGGTGCTGAGTTCGTCCATATGCAGGTGGGTTTCATGTACTGAGTACCGTACATGCAGTAAGTACACACCAGCGGTGGGGGAAGCTGGCGCATCATAGGGCGAAGCCGTAGCGCGTTAGGGAAGCGACCTCTGGGGTTTTCCATGAACCAATGTTTTGGCTCCAGGTAGTCAATGATCTGCAATGCTCGTCGTACGATTTTGTCAGCCTGGGGAAGGTCAGGGGGTCCACCAGTGGTGCGCGCTTGACTGTACTGCCTGCAGGGGGGACTTGCCCAAACAACATCGAAGAATCCAGGCGGGTATTGTTTGTAGTCCCATTGCAGGATGTCACACACATGAGTGGGTTGCCAGATATGCCCGGAGTCGAGGGTCACTACTGAAGCGGAGGGGAAGCAATTTAGGAATTCCCTCTCTACTGAGCCAGTACCGCTGAAAAGTACGAGAATCCTGGGCGTGCGGGTTGTTTTTGCCTGTATTGCCAGCAGCTCTGTCACCAGTGCCAACGACCCATCTTCCACACGCTCTTGGCGTTCCCACGGCAGGGGGATATCATCTTCCATCTGTTCGAGCTGGTCCAGTTCATCGCAGGGATTAGTGATGAGGTGGGCCAGTGTCATTCCGGCTTGAGCGGAGTGACGGCCACGCTGCTCGCGTCGCCGAGTGGCTTCGTCGCGTACTTGCGCTTCCATGTGAAGTCTCGCTTGCTCGAATTCACGAAGTTGTTGAAGTGGACTTCCGCGTTCAAGTTTGTCACGCGTCCTCCATTGGTCGTGAGCTTTGGAGTAGCCAGTCCAGCGAACCTTCCACTCTTCCACCTCCTTTCCTCGAACAGACCGCACTCGACGTGCAAGAATGCGCTCAACGTGTGCTTCCTTCTGACCGTCCACTACCACCTCTTCAGGTACTGCTAGGTGATCGCGTGCGGCAAAAGCATCTTGTCCGCTGGTGTACGGTTTGAGGCGATGTTGAGCGAACACGTCGTGAATCCGCCAGTGAGGAGGGAGGCGTAGGCGGTAGGCTACTGGAGCTCCTCTGTCGGCTTCTGGCATGGCCATCTGTACATCGCTGAAGAAGCGTTCGGTCACCGGAACTGGTCCATGCCAGCGTTTGGTCAGTTTCCTACAGATGGAGCGATCCATCACCTTCTCCGTAAGGTGTTTCGCCTCTATCCAGACCAGATCTCCAACAGCATACTCCCGCTGCCCGTGTCTGCGATCAAACTGTTCGCGCTGTCGCTGTTGAGCCAGCTCTAACCGCTGTCTGGCGTCCCGCAGCTGCGACGAAAATTTCACAGCCACTTCGTGTGCGGTGCCTACTCCCCCAGTTCGTCGTCCAGCGGTGGACTGTGCGGCCTCCAGGAAAAGGTCCAACTGCGACAGCGGCGAGAACCCGAACACCAGTTCAAATGGCGTGAAGCCAGTAGATTCACTCCTGGAGTCATTGATCGCGAATTCCACGTTAGTGGTGAACAAATCCCAGTCCTCCACATTGGCGTCTACAAAGGACCTGAGCATGTCCTCAATAACCCTGTTGCTGTGTTCCGCCTGGCCGTCAGACCGAGGGTTGTACGGCGTGGTACGAGCCACTTTCACACCCATCAGTCTCATGAGTTCCTGCCAGAAAGCATCTTGAAACCGTGGGTCACGATCAGAGACAATCTTCATAGGCGCGCCATGTAAGCGCCACACCGAGTCAAAGTAGATTCTGGCCACCACAGCTGCGGAGCTGTCGCCGAAGTTCATCGGCACAACGTGGACCATCTTCGTCAGCTTGCAGGTGAAGGCCACGAAAGCATCATTGCCTCTCTCTGATACCGGCAGGCCGGTGACGAAGTCCACCGCGACATCCTGCCATGGCCTGTTCGGGATGCTGTGAGGGTTTAGCAACCCATCCGGGTAAGTTCCCCGCGGCCTCACTGATTGGCACACTGCGCAGGATGCAACCCAGGTGCCCACATCTTCCGCGGCACCACGCCAATAGAAGCGTCGCAGCACCCTCTCCAGAGTCTTGTCTCGCCCAGTGTGGCCTGAGGACAATGACTCATGAGCATGGCGAATCACTACTTCCCGAAGTGGAGAGTCCTCCCCCAGCACCAACTGATATCTCCCTGCTGCGGTTCTCCAAACCACTTCTCCCACTAGCCTGAAGTCCTGTAGGCATTGGTGTGGTGCTGCCTTCACTTTCTCTCTTAGTGAACGAAGTGTCCCCTCTCGGGTGTACTCCGCCTTCAACGCGCGCAGGAACTTTGAGTCTGACTGTTGGGAGGCTGCGTCTCTGAAGTCTGCCGCCTCACCTGTCCTTATCACAGCGGGGGCTGTTCGCGGATGCCTCACGCGTGCTGGTTGTGGTTTGGCGGGAGGGGCGTGTACTATCAGAACAGGCCAGCGAAGGTCGAAGGCTCTCCCATCTGGGTTCTCGAAGAACTGGTTGGGCTCGCCCTTGTCATCGTGAGTAGGGATGACCTCCACAATCTGCATATTGGCCTTTCTGAAAAGTTTGCGCCACGCGGGGAGCTTGGACTGATGATCTGGTAGGACGAATACTGCTGAGGTGTTCTCTGGGTCTGCCTTCCATTCTGCGATATACTTGTTCGATCAACAATCAAGATCGCCTCCACAGTAATGCACTTGGAGTTGTATGGAGGGTTACACCAAACCCGAAGGCCCCTCCATTTCTCTGAAAGGCAGTCTGTCCAGAATCTATCCGCCTGTCTGTTGCGGCCGCCAAAGTCACAACAGGCGTCCACATCGAAGGGTCCAAACTTCTCGGCGTACTTCGAGGAGTACTCTGCTCGGACACGCCAATTCTGTGAGTCCTCTGGGGGAGCCCGCCGTTTCTGTGGGTGAAGGACCGGGGATGGAGTTGACTGTTGGGGCGCCTGCTGCGGGGTTGGTGAGCTCGTTGGCACCTTCTCAGTGAGCGCCTCCGATGCGTCAGCTCGTGACGTAGGCGTTCGCGTCTTCGGTGACGCCAACTGTGGAGGCGCTGGGGTCGTAGAGGCCTTCCCAGCGCGTGACATACTCCTCGTTATCCTTATCTGGGGTGGGGCTCTATCAGGGGGTTTGTGTGGAGCTTCTACCGGCTTTGCGCTATCAGCTGCAGGCCAGTCAGGCATGTCGAAGTCGAGGTGATCCTCCTTCATTCCCTTATAGAGCTTCGGGTTAACAAGAGCGATGGTCTCCCCCATGTCCATGGCCTGTTCCGCCACGGAGAGGGTCTCCACTGCTGAGAGCCAACAGTCAACAGTCTGGGCCCAGTGGGGATGAGCTGCGGGTGGTGAGCTGGAGAAGTATTCAGACTCCAGCGTTGCCAGGGGGTCTTTCGGTAGATCTGAGGTGGGGTCGATCACCCCTGCCTCCTTCAACCCCTCACGCACGTCCTTGTCTTTGAAGTCGGGTCTTCTGGACAGGGCGTCCGGTACCAGCAGCAGCGCTCCTTTGATGTACTCCATTCTCAGGACTCCCACCTCCACCAGATCCATGTACCAGCGTGCCTGTCTGCGGCTAAGCTCCCTGCCAGGTTCCATCAGCCATTCAAGGGGGCGGTGATCACCCTGGATGCGGAAGTTGGTGAAGATGAGGTAATGCCGCCAGGTAACGGTGGTACAATGGTGTAGAGCACCTAGCTCACGCTCGCCGGTGTGGTAATTCTGCTCGGCGGCTGAGAACTGGCGGCTCTCGTATGCTATCACGCGCAGTCCAAGACCATCCCCATTGTCTTGCATCAGTACTCCCCCAAGAGCGATGCCGCTAGCATCCGTCTGTACCACGAAAGGTGCCGTGCCGTCTGCGGCACCCTTAATGTTGGGCAAGGCGAGCACTGGCGCTGAGGTGAGGGCCTTCTTCAGCTCCTCGAAGGCCCACTGCTGCATGGGACCCCACTCCCAGGGTACGTCCGACTTGGTCAACCGGGTGAGGGGCTGAGCGATCTCGGAGAAGCAGTGGATGAACCTGCGGTAATACCCCGCCAGGCCCAAGAACTGCCTGACGTGGGTAACCGTTTCCAGCTCGGGCCAGTCCCTCACTGCAGCCACCTTGTCGTGTTGGGGTCTGCAGCCATCTGCGGAGATACAGTGGCCAAGGAACCGCAAGGATTTCTTCAACAGTTGGCACTTGGACCTCTTGAGGAAGACGCCCTTCTCCCTGCATGTCAGGAGCAGTTGCTTGACGTGCTCGTAGTGCTCTGCAGCGGTGTTGCTGAAGACGACCACATCATCGATGAAGATCCGGACAAATGGGAGATGGCCCAAGGCCCGCTGCATCCGTCGCTGGTACTGAGACGGTGAATTCTGCAGCCCCTGCGGCATGACCAACCACTCATATGACCCCATCTGGGTGGTGAAGGCGGTCTTCTCGACATCTCCTGGTGCCATCGGTACTTGCCAGAAGCCATCCACCGCGTCGAACGAAGAGAAGAACTTCGCACCCTGCATCTCGTCGAACATCATCTGGATGTCTGGGAGAGGATACTTGTCCTTAACTGTCTGGCGGTTGAGGAGCCGGTAATCGATCACCAGTCGCAGCTCCTTGGGGTTCCCGGGTTTAGGGACCATCAAACAGGGAGCTGCATAAGGACTGGAAGAGGGTCGGATGTAGCCCTTGGACATCAGAGTCTCCACGCGTTCTCGAAGTTGGCGGAGTTCCTCTGCAGACTTCTTGTAGATGCGCTGGCAGGGAGGCCCCTTCTTGCTCAGCTCAGGGTCCAGGTTAATGTTGGCTTCATCTTGGGGGTCATGTCTGAGTCCATCGATGTTCGGTAGGGCAGTCGTCATCTCCTTTTTGTACTCCTCACCCCAGAAGTCCTGAAACTTGAGGGTCCACTCAGGGCTCACTTCTGCATCTTCAGTATCCGCAGCGGGTTCGGCGTTCTCAGAGTCGATGGCCGTGGCTGCAAAGGCAGAAGCGGTATCGTCGGGGGACTTTTCGGCCACCATGAGCCAGGCGGGCTGTATCTCCGGGTCGTCATTGCCGCGTAGCTTCTGCGTCTCCGCGTACACCAGGTACTTCTTCAGCTGGGCAGGGGTTAGCAATGGAAATAGCATACATCGAGACCACTACGACATGGCTAGTGACGGTTCACTTTTTGCGGGGAAGAAAGCGGCTTGCAGTGGTGCGGCTTATCTGCTTAAAGAAAGGGGGAACATATTTTCTGTTAGGAAGACTAACATCCCTGCCAGCAGTGCGGTCTTTAATGCTGATGATCGATTGATACATTAAAGCGGATATCCGAACACCAAGTTCTACATCGGCCGAAATTATCGGGCTCCGACTTCTCTTAGAGGACCAAAAGGACCACATTTTAAAGTCCGTGACTCCAATGATACATGCCATTGACTCAATGGCAACGATCACGGCGGTAAATAAGGACAGGAAAACTGCCAGTGCTCGTGAGAAGCTACGGGAACCAAACCGACGTGAACTGCAGGCAGTCAGATTAATCCTAGATGAACTTGGCTTCTACAGTGGAGAAGACCACAGCAGGATCATCCTTAAATGGATTAGGGGGCATAATAATGATAGATTTCATGATAGAGTTGATAGAGCAGCAAAGAGACCCTCTTTCAGGAAAGGGGCAAACGCTCCCCGTTTCGACCCTTACGAAGAACTACCCTATTCTCTCTTTTATATGGAAGTGCCAGTTGCAGGAGATATCCGGAACCACATCAGGAGAATCCAGCGCCTTACACACCTTCATACCTGGAAAGCCATGTCTTCCCAAGGGAAGTATATCAGAATGCTAGAGGACCACAATGTTCCTCCCACCAAGGATATCTCAAAAGTCACGGCTAAAGCTTATACAGCGGCCAGAAGCAGAGAACTCTTGGGCCTTCAAGCTTCACCCGCACGGTCACACAAGCTGGGTGTTACCACCTCACCTGACTGCCCGTACTGTGGGAGGACTGCTCCTCACAAGGCACTGTGAAACTACTGGTGGGGGTCATATATGGACTGCATATAATGACCAGCCCCATAGGTACTGCTAGGTCAGCTCTTTAGACATAGGACTGCTATGTCTAGACTTACTGCACATTACTTGCATATAAGAATTAGGATTGCATCTTTTGCCATATCGGCTGTATTTACTCTTGGGAACTCCACTGTTTCTTTGGCCTTGGTCATTACTTATTCACTCAACTCCCTGAGTTAATCCTAGTCAGCATGGCCAAGTCCCATTAACCTATCAGATGCTTCTACTACAGTATCATGCAGTATGAGGTGTCAGTGCTTCACTATGACACCTTATTACACCGTACATTAGTACTGTGTACTCCCACTAAGGGGGGTCTCTTCCTCAACAGGGGTCTCGGGCGCTAAGGCGCGTATGGCACTGCTAGCATGCATGACACTGCTGAGTCATCCGCGCATGACACAGTATGTTGTCCTAGCCCAACTCCCCTCCCCCCTTCACGTGGGAAGCGTCCTCGCGAACATCTACTTTACTTCATCGCTCATCGCGTCTGCTCATCTGATTAGCTTGAGGGCTTCGCTAAGATCATATCGCTGGCGTTCTTCATAGCGGCACACTGCTCATATCAAGGCAGCTTTCCGTCTGCAATTTTCCGCCATCATCATGGTCATAACACTCGCATCGGCTACCAAGGCTGTCGATAATACGGAACAAAAATCTTTGCAAGTAGGGGACCTCGGTCAAGAGGTCACATATGCTCGTCGCGGAGGCGCACAAACTCAGTTCTCCGTCTACTGCGTGTCCTCCGCTTCAATCGTATACCATAGGTTCACCAAGCATTTATCCAAGAGCGCTACTCGCGAGCGGCAAGGCCACGTCCTCACGCATCAATAGCCTACGCGATTTTGTCGCGCCTTAGCCATGCGTGGCGGTGCGCTCGGCGCGCTCGCGGTGGTCATCGTGTGCCACCCGCGGCGCGCTCTCTTCCCCCCCAAAAGAAAAGCGGTCCACGCCTGGACGCTTTCTCATGGCGCCGTGGGGAAGGGCGCGGGCGAGCACCTCTCGTGCTCACCTTGTAGCGACACGAGCACAAGGGCGGCGCCCCTTGTCTGCGTGTGGCGAGGCGTCCCATCGCTGGGCGCCATCTCGCCCGGAGCGTCGGCCACACAGGCCTCAGCAGCGACCCTCACGTGGGTGCTGCGCTCCGCGCTCGTCGCCGGGGCACGCGTGTGCGGTGTGACGCTCCCAGGCCCGCTCATCTCCTCTCCGAAGAGCCTCGATGGCGCCCGGTCGCCGTGCACACGCTGCGCGCCACCCCTAGGCACCATGAGTATGGCGTGCCTGGTGGGGCAGCTGCGCGTCACGCGGCCCGAGACAGCGGCCATCTATCCGGCTGCCTCGTGGCGGTACGCTCGGCGCGCTCGCGGTGGTCATCGTGTGCCACCCGCGGCGCGCTCTCTTCCCCCCCAAAAGAAAAGCGGTCCACGCCTGGACGCTTTCTCTTGGCGCCGTGGGGAAGGGCGCGGGCGAGCACCTCTCGTGCTCACCCTGTAGCGACACGAGCACAAGGGCGGCGCCCCTTGTCTGCGTGTGGCGAAGCGTCCCATCGCTGGGCGCCATCTCGCCCGGAGCGTCGGCCACACAGGCCTCAGCAGCGACCCTCACGTGGGTGCTGCGCTCCGCGCTCGTCGCCGGGGCACGCGTGTGCGGTGTGACGCTCCCAGGCCCGCTCATCTCCTCTCCGAAGAGCCTCGATGGCGCCCGGTCGCCGTGCACACGCTGCGCGCCACCCCTAGGCACCATGTGTATGGCGTGCCTGGTGGGGCAGCTGCGCGTCACGCGGCCCGAGACAGCGGCCATCTATCCGGCTGCCTCGTGGCGGTGCGCTCGGCGCGCTCGCGGTGGTCATCGTGTGCCACCCGCGGCGCGCTCTCTTCCCCCCCAAAAGAAAAGCGGTCCACGCCT